>PVKZ01006553.1:0-33474 GCA_004027375.1 Macroglossus sobrinus | reverse complement strand
AGGACCATCAGTGTGTAAAGTTTTAAGAAAACAACACCTCTAGATAATCATTTGATCTACAGTTATGGCGAGAGAGAAACCTCAAATTAAGGGTTACAAAAGATGACTACCCTGGTATTTTACAGAATCAGGGCATTTCTGTTTTAGGCGACCACTACCTCGGCCACGCCATCCAGCAGCCTTCCCAGCACCTCTCTTCCCTTCAGTTTGGCCCGCTCCATGATCTCCAGCTTCACTATCACCGCATCGATCTTGGACACAATGCTGCCGATGGAGTGCTCCATTCGGTCCACTCGTCTCACGAGGCTGCAGGAAACCACAGTTGGGTGGGACAAAGCCAGTTGTCTTTTCAAATGGAAGTGCTAAGATTTGTCCTTAAATAATATGATAATCTAAAATATTTTCTAAGCAATCTCCAATTTTAGAGATAAACCCTCATACATTGCTGGTGGGAGTGCTAACTGAAACAAGTTTCTACAAGTCAACATTTTATCAGAAGTCCTAAAAATGTATGCCTACCTTTTATTTATATATTTCTTGTTTTGAAAACTTTCTAAAGAAAATAATTAAGCATATGTATAAATTCTGGCTTGCAGGATATTCTCTAGACTTTTGCTTATTAATAGTGTTTCATTGAAAATGATTACATTAAGTAATTAATAAGAGATTATTTAAAAATATTGTTGTTCATCTATACAATGAAATTCTAAAGAGACACCAGAAATTATATCATGACAGAATATTTAATGAAATAGAGTGATATTCACAATATAGTGAGTAAATAAAACAGAAAAGTGTATATTCACTTATGATCCCACTATTTTGCATAAACAAAATGTTATATAAATACTTCAAATCATAAATAGGAGACAACATCTAAAAGAGTAGTGCGAGAGTTCTATAGGCCCTCTCCCCAGTGTAACAATTACAAATATAAAAAAATTATTATTTTTTTAAGTTTTGAAAATTTTCTTATGGGCATACAGCAAATGAATGAGCATTTGTTTAAGAAAATCAACTAAATTTCAGTAAGAAAGAGTGAATGTCTGTGATATCTGAGCCATAATCTGCAGCATCTTTCCCACTCCCAGCTCAATGTGACAGAAGTACCACCACCCTGGGGTAGGGTGGGGTTTGACAAAGGACACAGGTCTCCTTTTCTCAGCTCCTAGTGGAGGACTACAGTATCTCTCAGAAAGGGGCAGGCTGCCAGCATTTCTCATCACTATGCTTCCATATCAAATCTATATTTCAGAGACTCTAATTTAGACAAGAGTGGCTGAGAGGTGAGGCTCTCTCTTCCCATTCAACCTCCAATTGTAGGATGGAGATTGCATGCCATGAGAGGCAAGCTGAGAAGTTCAAATGCCATCATCCCAGCACGGTATCTTATTCATGAATCAGGTGTCACTTTGAGAGAGATGGGCCACTGTCCCTGCCCCTATCTCTGGAGCAATGGCACTGAAATTTCACTTCTATAGAGTCAGTCTATAAGACAGAGCTCCAAAGCTCTCCACAAGTGAACTGGCTTTATCTGGAACAGAATGTGGGACATTCAAGGCTAAGAATGCTCCTGAAAGCCATGGAGATAGTGGTAATAAGCAGATAATAGGAGACTGGTCATTTCATGAGGTCAACAAGTTAAATTGTTTACCAGCTAGTTCACCTGTGAGAACTAGGGAAAGAGACAGCTAAGAAGACAGCTAAAGACTTGCCTCAAAGATTATTCCTCAAAGGGGCCTGAAATTAACTGGATCAGACTATAGAATAATTTATATCCGAAAGCATTATAATAATAATAGACCACTCAGCCAACAATTAGAAGAACCTAAGAGGTGGAAGGGATATCAACAGAGGGAGAAGGCTTAACAGAGAGATCAGGGAAAAGACAATGAGAACCTTGGTAAAATCACCATCTTCCCAGGAAGGCTGTGTGTATGGTCATGGCTGTGCCCTCTGAGAAGCAACAAGTCCGGAGGTGGGAAGGGGCAGAGAACTAGTATCCAGAATTGCTATAATATATTATTTAACACCTCCAGTTTTCAATAACAAATTATGGACCATGCAAAGAAACAGCAAAATATGATCCATACACAGAGCAAAAGAAAAAGCTGGCAACAGAAACTACCTTTGAGAGAGATCAGATAGACTTAGTAGACAAGTAGTTCACAGTAGTTATTACAACTATATTCACAGAACTAAATGAAATAATGCTTAAATAAATAAAGAATGGTATAATGTCATTGTCTCTTCAAATAGAGATTATCAATAAAGAGATTATTTAAAAGAACCAAGTAGTGATGTCAGAAGCATGGCAGAGTGAGGGATCTCCCCCAGATGTCTCCCCTTGAAATGATAATAAGCTGAATATCTAAAATTCAACAAATAACACTCAGCCTGCACACAAGCACATCTGAGAGATCTGCTCATCAAAGCTTTTATAGGCGGAAAAGTGAAGGAATAAGAAAAGATAGGATTACCTCTTTTTGGGGGTCATGGAAAGGGTCTATCTGGCAGATTACCTCATTGTTGCTGACCAGAGAATTTCAGACTGACCTTTTAAGATTACATTCCTGGAGAAAGTTGAAACTACGTTACGTCAGGTATTAAGCTTTAGTTTAGTGACATGGAGTTGGCACAAGTGGTGACTCCATTTTGAGCCCATTGTTTCTTTTTAATAACCAGACTCTACCTTACTGGACTGTGATCATTTCAAGTGAATTAACATAAAGTACATGATCTTATGTACTACGAGAATCTATGAGAAGCGTTTACTCCCACCAGTGTATGGCACATAGTGTTTTAATAAAAGGTAATTATTCTCTCAAGTCACATGAATATCTTTGAATACTTGTTGAAAATAAGTTTAAATTAGTATGGGGAAAATGCATTTCATGCACATGTTTTGGAGCTCTTTATTTAATGTTATTATTATTAGTGTATTTTTGAGAATCACACTACTGCTAGCATTAAAAGAGGGGAAGAACACGTGGCAGAGTTATGGCCATGTGACTATTTCTTGTATTCCTGTGTATAGTTGTTCATACTGTTCATTATGTATGTATATTTTGTCTTATTCCACAGAAGAACTCAGTGGTTTAATTTAATACAAAGGAACTCTTGACCTCTCTGGGTTGCAGTACTGATGATTAATCTTTTAAGTATGAGAACCTGAACTTTTATTTTAATGTCCTTGGAGGCTTAGCACTATGTCTGTTCCTTAGTATATACTTATTGAGCATCTGAAAGGTGAGCCATCCATCGAATGGAGTGACTGTTAATGAGAATGACCTCTAGAGGAGAGGAAGACTGAAACCTATTGTAAAATGGTTGTTTGGGGCTCTTTTTTTCTCCCCACGAAGGGATTTGCTTCCTAAAGAGAAGAACTTGGAAACTGTATTGACCTTGGCTTTTCTAGAAATAGATGAAGCTTTTTTGAGGTACACCCACCTGTCTGCTGATGGTAAGTAAAATAATAACACTTCTTAGGGTCTTGGGGAATGTCGAGTAAAACAGAAACAATTTAAGTTCTCTAGGGGTTGGGAATTGGATGTTTATGTTGAAAATGATTTTACATAAAGAATCGCTTTAAACGCTTTAAATCCAAACTAATGTATCTCACTTTTGAATGAAATATATTGGAGAATTTTTTAGATCTGAAGCTCTAAAATGATTCTGATATTGAATTTCAGTTTAAAAAAGACAAAAAATGTTTTAATCTGTTTGCTCATTTGGTAGACAAGATGTTCATATTATGAGAGGGTTTATTATTTTTGTTTTTATCAAATGAATCTGATGAGCAAATACTGAAATACACTGCAGGGTAATCGTGTAGTCAGGACAGTAATTGTCCAAGCAAGAGGAAAATTGCTAATTGGTTCTAGATAGGAAAGAACAATAACTAATACATACTATTTTGCATAAGTAGAATGAAGATATATATTTTTTCCCACTTCTAAAAAGCTTGATCTTGCAGCTTTTCTGTGGTAATTAGTGATTTTTTTCTTTGTTAAACACAAGCGGAATTAAAAATTTTGCATACTGTATGTCCTTAAATTTTGAAAGTAAAATGTTTCTGATTTTGCCTAAATTTATCAAAACCATTTCAGAAAAATTTAGTGACTGTTTTTTAGTTAGCTGGCCCCCAAATCTTTTGCTCAAAGGTTACTTTTGAAAACTTCTGCAGCAAAACCATGTAAATGTGTGCATATAGAATGAAAATTAATCATGCAATGACATTGAAACTGGAGGGAAACTGAGTCTGGACTTTTGCTGCCTGTGCCACTCAGCCAAATGACTGATACAGGAGTTGGGCTAAACAGAATAAGCATTTATTAGAAAATTGCAGTTTTTCAGAGACCCAGGTGTGCTTCTACTCTAAAGACCTGGCTCCTCAGGTTTCTCGGGGTACGCAGATTATATAGGGATATCGGTAGTCATGGAAACTAAGGGAGTTGGGTTGGCCAGGCCACCTATCTTGTCTTTTCAGCAGGGGCTTATTTCCTAGGCCACCTGGAGGGGAGTAACTACCTTTCTCAAGTGAGTGGCAGCAAATACACTACTTAGTTGCAGGAGCAGAGAGCATTTTTTTAAAATGGTGGACCAGCTGCCTTTCTTGAGTGAGCAGGCAGATAATGTCCATGGGAACAGCCAAAGAAGCATACAGTGCCCATGGGAACGGCAGAAAATATCCTTGGGATCAAGTATTGCCCAGAGAGTCCTTTGTTCATTGTCTTCCTTGGGGCTGCTGACCAAGCAGCCCTTTTTCTGTCTTCTGAGTATGTGATGTCCTTCTTCAATATTAACCATTGTCTGGTTCATCCTTTGTTTAAGAAGGTCAAAGTGCACCACTGAAATGTTATTTTCACAGTTTTCACTTGGAGTGCCTAGGAATGGAAATTCCCCAATTTCCCAGATAAGGAACTGAAACTCAAAGAGAGGTAAAGGGCTGTTGCTTGGGTTTTCCTGGTACCCACTGCGGCCTCTCTCATGGGTGTGTTTAATGATTAGAGAAGACTCTAAAATGGCTCTTTTTGCCATCTCAAGAGATTTTTTCTGCTCTTTTTTGAGAAACTTTCCATCATCATACTCCTCAGAAAAGTATTAGAGTCTATCTCTTTGTTTAGGAATTTATTTTCTCGTTTGTAGATCATCCAGCCCATTTTCTCCTCTTCTCCTTCATTCCTTTGGACATTTTTTTTGCTTTCCAGCTGGCCCCTCACCGTTTGAAAATAGGGGCTGAGAGAGTGTACCTTTTAGACATAATATTTACCTCTTATTCCTAATAGGTAGAATATATGAGAAGAGATTAAAACACTTTTTTATCATTTTATTTTTATAACTCTAAATATTGGTATCCATATTAATATGCTTGTTTCATCCATAATCAGATTGCCTGTATCTCACACTGTAATGTTTGTTAGCTGCAGTGCAAGTGATTTGCCCTAGCTGTTCTGTAAACATGCAGAGATTACTGGGCATGGTTTTCCGAAAACATTGAAGTTCATCTGGGCATGTGGCCAGCAATCTACAACGGTAACCCTTCATGGGTATAGTCAGCCCTTTCTTAAGGGAGCTAATCGATGAAGATACTTAAGACATTGATATATTCAGTGTAAAATAGAGAATCTGTTTTATTTATTGAATAATAAATTATAATTAAAGAGAACTTAGGAAGAGAATTTACTTAACTTGCCTTAAAAGAAACTTACTAATGCAGAAGTTTGTGCAAAGAAATTAATTATAAAAAAGTCATCCATTCCTAATAATGAAATTAAAATGTTTTTATTTAATTTAGTTCCTCTGTCATGTTTTGAGTTAGTGATCAGAACTTTTATAAAAGGATTTTAAATTTACTTCTCATTTAATGACCACTTGTTTGCAAGTATACTGAAACATGGCAGAATGATGCTTTGTACGTTACTAAAAGAAAAAAGTCTGTTATGACATTATTGTTTTTAAATCTTATTTTATATGTATTCTTATAGATCAATTACTCTGTGTGTGTTTTTTAAATAAGTATTTTGAGAACAACTTTAAAATTTATTTTTAATAAGTTGCTAAGACTTTCAGAGATGGCAAAAGAATTGCCGTTTGATATTTGGGGCATATTTTATCAAATATATTAAAGCCAATAAAGATAGAATGCTTTATGTTGTTTACCTTTTCAATTTGTGGATTAAAAAAAACTTTTAAGGTTTCAAATTTGTTATTTAAATCAAAAATTTTTTTTAGTTTTAGTAAGAACTGAAGCAGTATCAGTATTTTAAGAGTAGATAACACTCTTGGTCATAGATATGAGTAGGACCAGTGTTAGTTAAATAAAATTATGAAGTAAATGTAGTTTGCCCTCTCCAGTTTTTTTCAATATCAGCTTCATTTTCCCTCCTTGAATGCTTTTCATGAAGACCTAGCAAGTAGAGACCATGCTTATTCAGTTTTGAATTTCCATTAGTGAGCATCTTGCATAGAATCTGGAAGGTACTCAGTTGGACTAAATTGGTCTCCACTACCTACATTATTATAGTTTATTCCTTGATTATCCAATAGCTGATTTAATCAAATTGTTAATATAATGTATGTGTTTTAATGAGTTATCACTCCTGAATGAATTTGAAATTAAGTAGAGAAAGCCTGAATAAAGATTGGTAAACTATAGACATGATTCACTAATGGTGAAATGGTATAAATGGGAGGAGTGCCCCTCAGTCATGTTATATTAGCTTTTTTAAGAGAGAGAAAGTGAATATAATAAAGTGAGAATAAAACATTCTCATTTTTCAAGACTTTAGTCCAAAGCTGTCACATCTGCATAGAGTACTTCAGATTATCCCATTAATATTTAAAATATTTACTACTTCAGTTTAAACTGGGGGTAGTTTGAGGAGAATAAAATCAGAACATCACTTACCAAGAAAGGGCAAGAATCTTGCCCCTAAGATTGTTGGTTATTTTTACTGATTTGTTGTTGATGAATTTTAAATTTACCCTTATTTCCAAATAGCCAATTTCATCACCATCTTTAAATATTTTTGTATTCAATTTATACCAATTTTAATAAAAAATTTTAAAAGAAATTAAAAGAGAATTTCATTCATATATAATTTGCAATTTAGGGATGTAGCCCTCAGCATTGTTTCGAAACTCAAGAGGTTCACCACTCGTGATGTTCTATTCAAAAACGAGATGTGGTGGTTGTCATGTAGTTTTAGTTTCTTGCAGCAAGTACAGGAGACATGGGATTCACATCCAAAGCTCTGTCTTTCCAAAGGAAGGCTTAGCCATTGCTTATATACAACATTTGGCCAATTATATGTTGATTTCTTCTTTACAGTTGGCTACACTTATCCCTAGTTGGGTTCTTGTCAAGCTCATCCTGTTTACAGCTAGTCTGCAAAATAATATGCTACATTTTAACATTTAGCAATAATAGCATTTAGTAAGAATGGCCCAGATCTTGAGCCCCTTGGCCGATCAAACAGTATGAACTGAAGACATTTCAAAATGGAGGGGATAAGACAGGGTTTATTAACAGGAAAAATGCAAGGAGCTGATAATTGGAAATGGGCTGCTAATGGAAACAGGACCATAAACTCACATGATTCGTTTTCTGATAGGTGGAGGTAACCAGACTTTCAATAATGGGCTGGTTCAGTGGTCAAGCAAGTGGCTTTCTGAGATGAAAACAATGAGTAATACCTGATTATGTATTTATCAACATTCTAGTTTCAGCCCCGCCTATAGGATAAAAATCTGTCTTTGATGACACAATTAAAGCACAAGGAGTATTATTTAACAACAATGCAAGGAGTACAATTTATGGAGCTGAACAGCCAGCACAAGGGAGCTGCTTGCTCTTCAGGCAACTTTGGAGCCCAAAGGGCAAAGTTATGCTCTGTAAGTAGCTTCAGAGCTCAAGCTGAAAGCTGATTTACTCTTCAAGACCGATTGAGTGAGTGTGCATTATGTGTGTGTGTGTGTGTCTGTGTGTGTGTGTGTGTGTGTGTGAGAGAGAGAGAGAGAGAGAGAGAGAAGAGAGAGAAGAGAGAGAGAGAGAGAGAGTATATAAGTATTTAGATGTGTGTCTGTGTCATGCATACATGTTTTGGTACACATGTGTTTATATATAGTTTTTCTTGCTTTGGGAAGCCACAAAACTTAAGTGGTACTCTGTGATGAAAAATAGACTCAACTACAAAATATCATCAGGTTGGGCAAACAGTTTTAGGATCTTTGATTTGGCATCCCCTGGAATATTATATAGTTAGCAAGTGAAATTTTCACTGAAATAAAAACCCTTCCCCTTATTTTGCAGCTCTTTCTCTGCCCTCCCCTGTGTTGCAGGTTTGTAATGTTTGAGCAAAACTCCTGGGTGAATTTCCTATTCGCCTCTGTGCGTGTTATTTGTGGCAGAGAACTGTGCCTGGTCAGCAGCTCTAGACCTGGAGCCCATGGACACTGGGTTTCAGTGGAAAGAAAGATCTGCTTAATTTTGTCCCAGGTGGAGGAGTCCAGCGGTTCCTACCTGGACTACTGGAAGGTTCCCACATCCTCTTTGTCCCATTAGTTGAGATGACTTGCAGTAGAAAATGTCCAGTGGTGTTAAGAACTTATTGAAGATGTCTTAGTTTTATAGTTTTGTTGTTGGGACAAAAAGTGAGAATTTTTACTTCTATGTTAAATGAAAATAAATGTTGATTTAATATTTATATTCTTAGATGTTTAGCAAACCAGAATTGAGTTAGTTTTGAGAACTTTCTCATAAATGCTGGGATTTTGAAACTGTCAAGTTAAGCTGGAAAAATACACAGGTCTTTCAAATTCTTAGATGGCTGAGCCATGAGTTATAATCCTGAACAGCTACTCTTGAAATTTTCATTTATGAAATCTTAACTCTTTTGATATAACTAATTAAAAACAATTTTTAAAAAGCTGCTGCTGACAGTTTAAGCATAGGAGAGGAATTCTGAACTCCCTGAGCAGTTATCACCTGAGTACATGCTATTTTCCCTTGCCTGGCTCCTCCAGTCATTTGAAAATGTTACAGAAGATGACCTGTTGAGAGTCCATTGTATTGTATTTGGGGGAAATTCAAGAGTCAACATTTGTAATATAAATATTACTGGTACGATAAAACATTTCTGAGATACATTGATAAATATATGTTAGCATTTCCAAGATATTAATGCTTTAGCACAATAGTTCCAAAATTAAGAGACAAATGAGAAGGCAGTAGAACTATAAATACTATTTTTCAATGAAGTAAATTCAGCATGTATATGAAAGATTAAGTGGGATGTATTCATGTTTTTCCATTTTACTTTTCTGATTAAAGTAGGCATTTTAATATACTGACTGAAAAATATATTTATATATATCTTTTCAAAATGCATTAATGGTGTATTTTTAAAAGTTGTTTCTTTTAAAAATTTTAGAAAGATTAAGCCTCAATCAGTCAAATTAATAGCACTTTGTTTTTCTTAAATTTACCTTTGAAGCCAAAATGACTTTAAAAATTTTTTTAATTTTGTTATTTATTTATTTTACACCTACAGCACCTGGTCTTTCTTGATGGTCTCCCATCCAAATACAAACCAGGCCCCACCCTTCTTAGCTTCTGAGATCAGATGAGATTGGCCACATTCAGGGTGGCATAGCTGTAAACCAAAATCATTTTTCAATGATCACCTGAATATTTTGTTTACATAATTTAAAGAATTAACCATGTTATAGAACACAGTATCACAGTATCTGCATTAAATAAGTTAATTTTTAACATTTTACTTTTATTTATTTTTTAAAATTATAATTGGCATACAATATTATTTTAAGCTATACAACATAGAGATTAGACATTTATATACCTACAAAGTGATCCCCAGATAAGTCTAGTACTCACCCAATACCATACATTGTTATTACAATATTATTGACTATATTCCCTATGCTGTACTTCACATCCTGTGACTAGTTTTATAACTGCCACTTTGTACTTCTTAAAGTTGTTCACCTTTTCACCCAGCCCTTCAACCCCCTTCCTATCTGGCAACCATCAATATGTTCTCTTTATCTGAGTTTGCTTCTATTTCATTTATTTTTTTTTAATTTCACATATAAGTGAAATTATATAGTATTTGTCTTTCTCGAAATGACTTATTTCACTTACCATAATACCCTCAGGTCCACCCATGTTGTCACAATAGGCAAGATTTCCTTCTTTTTTATGGTTGAGTAATAATTTATTGGATATAGGTATTCTTTATCTATTTGTTTATCAATGGACACCCAGATTGCTTTCATATCTTGGCTATTGTAAATAATGCTTCACTGAACGTAGGGATGCTTATCTAGAGGTAGGCATTCCAGAGATAGTATAACAAGAACCCACATACCTTCTATCTTGTTGCTTTACTCTGTGTGGCTTCTATTCTCAAAGTCACCTCACAGTCCAAAACAGGGACAGGAATTCCAGTCAGCATGTTTGGATTCCAGCCAACAGGAAAGAAGAAAGGAGAAAGAGCACTCTGTGTTTCTATGAAGTGTTGGATAAAGGAGGAAATAGAACACTTCATTTTTTAAAAATGTTTTTTGAATTACAACTTTGCTGTCTAAGTTAAATATCATTTGCCTTCATGGGAGCCCTAGAGGACAATAATAATTTTTTTTTTCTAACTGTACTTGTTTCTAATCACCCTTCTAGTAAAAATGAAGTTGAGCTTGATCTTATTGTACCACCTGTTCATGTAAGAACACTAAAACCTGTAGAGAATTTTTGTAAGAGTTTATGTGAACCCAAACTGACAAGAATTGCTGGGAAGCAAGACCTCAAATGCTCCAGAGAATGACTGTTTTACATTTTCTTTAATGCATTTGAGATTAAAGAGGAAATGTAAGGAATATTACATGAAAGTGAGATAACACAAGGTAAGGATTAGATTACAGGATAATTAACAAGATTATGTACTCTCTTGATGGTGATTCGCTTATTTCAAAACTGTGTTACCTAGACGCACAAAAGCAGTGGACAGAACTTAAGGCAAAGACAAAATTTTTTACTGAAAAAGTTGTATGCCTGGGGTGTGACTACCCACCATGGCCTACCTAGTTGGGCATTTATGATGAGATCATCCTGTGAGGGTACTTTCTGTAGAACTCCTTTCTGTCTACACACCTGTGGTCCAAGAGAGTTCAGATTTCCTTCATTTTAGCAACAGGTGCCTTCTTTAAAAAAACAAATATTTATCATTACTTATGTTATACCTTTATAGTGTTTACTTATTAGGAAGTTAGTCAACAAAAACAAAGTATTTTTGATGAGCACAAAAATGTGAAAAAGGTTTGTTATAGTGGCAGAAAGTCTCTGAAGTAATTTTTTTCTGCATTTGTTTTAATTGTACAGTACTGGGGAAAAATCTGACTCGTGGACTCTTAGTCAGAAATAGTTTCAGATTTTTGTATTGTTTGGTTCATCTGGCAATTTTATGATTTTCTCTGATTAAACAGAGATGACAAAAGAAGATTTATTCTGAGATAACATATAGAGAAAGCTCAAGTTAACACTCGAGCTTCCAGTATGTTAAACTTTGGTAGATACTATATGAAAGAACACAACATGTGTTTGTACAATTTCTTAAATGTTTTAAATAAATAAATGCTTCTCTTTATATGTAGAATGAACGTTGTTGTTTATTGGCTTTTTAAAAAACTGCTTTATTGAAATTTAGATATCATAAATTAAGTGTACAAGTCAATTAAATTGAATAAATGTATACAGTTGTATAACCATTACTAGAACCTTTGTATCACCTCTAAAGGCTTCCTGCAAACATATGCTTACTGGTGCCGGCTGCACCCGCCACGCCCCCTCCCCCGTATTTCCTGGCCTTCTAGCCGAGGATAGTAGATGGTTCCTGGAAGCTGGGGTGTTAGCGTCTCTAAATATCTGTGGTCTGGGCAGCTGTAGAACTTGAAGCCTTCATCTCGGGATCCTACACAGAAGCACACATCTTTATTGGGCCAGGGAGGGTTATTCTTTCAGGAAAGTGTTCTTAAAGTGGCAGATCAGATGTGGTGAGGGGTTGTTCCCTCAGTGTCGGTACCGCGAGTGTGAGAGTCCTTGATCCTTCCTTCATCTGACCGGTGAGTTTTTGCGGAGACGCCCTCAATTTAGATTTTTTCATCTTTGAGATAATTGAGTTCATGGTGACGTCTTGTGGCCATTCCCTGTAACTACACTCTGGGTTTTTGCTCTTGCCGAATACGGGGGTGATTTTTCACTCGCGAGGTAAGAGACAATCGCTCTTTCCCTCCTTCTCGGGGGCGTTTCTAGGTGACAAAAAACCTTTACGGAAGTGTCTGGACTCATAATCTGCGAAGTGCTGCGGGTCTCGCCGGCCCCCAACAGAAGAATACACCCCAGCTCCTGGGTCACAAAGGACTTCGCGGGCGCGTCGGGGAGGTACCCAAATGGTGTGGTCTCCTCGGTACCTCAAGCCTCCGAGTCACCGAAGAGAGTGGCTCCCGATGCAGCTGGGAGAGCATCCTCGGCGAAGCAGCGCTCTGCTGCCCGGAACAACCTCCCAGCCTTGACCGTTTGAGAGCAATTTAAAGTATGGGAAATCAAACTTCTGACACGTCGCCGGCCCCACGCCACAAAATGCCTCCTGGTGCTATGAATAAGAAATATGGGACCGAATCGTGCACATTCATATCTAAATGGGTTAACCTTACTAAAAGTGACGTGTCTCTACAATTTCCCGAATGGAGCACTTCTGATTTGGAAAAATTGGTCTTTTTACGAGCTAAATTAGGAATTACACGTACTAAGCAATTAGAATGGGGAATTTTAATTGGTACGCTGAAGCTAGCAGGTGAGCTGCAGATATAAAATAGCTTCATACAAGAAGCTATTTCTAAAATGACTGAAACCTGTAGTAAATTAAAAGAAGAAAAGAAATTAGAAAGCCGCAAAGAAACTTTCCCTAGTACAAGTCCTCTTTCAATCTTTAAACCCATTTATGCAACCCCTCCCGGCTTGCCCTGGAATTCTTTCCTCCCCACCAATTCCCCTATCCTCCACAGCCATTTCCTAACCCTCCGAACCCATCTCAATGAATCAATCCTTTTACAATTAAAACCCAACCATCAAGTGCAATCCTCCCAGAACCTCCTCTTGCAGCGAAAGAAGCTGCCCCTGCAGTTGAGGCTGCAGCTGCGCAGTCTCTGATGATGGAACAGGCTATTAACCTGTCCTAATTGACATCAGTACCACCACCCTTCCTGCCTTAAAACCTGTGCTGATCGAGGATCCCTCCCTCGGAGTACTAAGAAAATTGAAGTCTTAGGGATTGAGAACACCTCATAAACAATACCTCTTTCCAAACCTCACTTTCTCTTTAGTACCTTTAGTGGATACTCACTGCTTTCTAATCGGTCTATCTAACCAGTAAATATATTAGGTTGAGACATTCTACAAAAACATAAGCCCTCAATAAGTTTTTCTCCTAAAGGGAAATACCTTTCACATTGCATTATACTTTTTCAAATGGAGACACAAATGAAATTAATGGGGCACCTAAAGGACATGGTAAAGAAAATACTCTTTTTCTTGAGAGTAACCCAAAATAATCTAACTGATAACCACTCTTATGGGCCTTTTCCAACACTGATGTTGGCAGAATTCACAGTGCTACCTCTATAACAATCACCATTGATAAATTCAAATCTTATCACAAGTTAACCAATACCCCTAAGCATGTGGGCAACAGAAGGAATAAAACCAATAATTGAAGAATATATAAAGGAAGAGTTAGTTATTTCCTGTATAAGCTTATGTAATACCCCAATATTGCCTGTTAAGAAACCTTACAACAGACATTGGAAATTTGTCCAAGACTTGAGAGCCATAAATCCTATAGTAATTCCAAGACATCCACTTTTCCCAAATTGACACACTCTCTTCACCAGTATTCCACCAGGAAGTGAGTTTTCACTGTTGTTGATTTATGCAGTGTTTTCTTTAACATTCCTGTGAATCCAGAAAAACAATTCTTATTTGCCTCTACCTGAGACAATCAGCAATTCACTCGGACCATATGCCATAACGAATTATTCAAAGTCCAACTTTTTACAAACAATGGAGCAAGATTTAAATGATTTCACGTTCTCTGAGAAAACAGTTTTGCTACAATATGTTGATGACTTACTACTCTGTGCTAATTGTTTTGAGGCCTGCAATAAAAACAGCTACACAATGCTCTGAGCTCTAGCTGGCAAAGGACATTAGTTATCTAAGGAGAAACTGCAGTATGTTGGTAAGTGAGCCTGGGCCATGTTCTACCTTCTGAAGAACTTAAGCTTGATAGCGATTGTTTGGCAGGTGTACAAAAATACCCTAAGCCAATTACTAAGAGACAATTAAGAGGTTTTTGCAAACAGACAGGGTACTGTTGCAATTGGGTCCGTACTTTTTCCTTAATTCCTAAAACAATGTATAAAGTGTTGCATATTTGCTTATCAGAACCATTAATTTGGTCAGTAGAACAACACGCTTTTAAGACTTTAAAGTACAACTTGAGCAATCCTCCAGCTCTGGGTCATCCAAACTGTGACCTGTCCTTTTGTCTGTGCAAGAACAAGATGGCACTACAGCAGAGGTACTCATGCAGAAGCATGAGGATCTCATCAGCCTTTAGGATCTTATAGTCAACAGTTGGCCTGTGTAGCACAGGGAATGCCTCCTTGCCTGCCAGCAGTCCCCGCTACTGTCTTTTAGTGAAAGCTACTGAAGACATAGTTGCAGGAACTCCCTGAATCATTTATGCTCTCCATGCAGTGGAAGCCTTACACACCTCATGTCCTACGCGGCACCTGTCTGCCAGCAGGATAACTCTGTATGAGACAACTCTCCTTTTGGCAGTCCATATCACCCTAATGAGACGCCATACACTCCATCCAGCAACCTTGCTGCTCACAGAATTCGGTGACTGCGAATTGCTGATTGTCACTCATTTGCTTCCTGGGAAAGATTTAAAAGAAACTCCAATACCTAAGGCTGATGTATCCTGGTATACTGATAGTTCTCACTTAAAAAATGAAAATGGAAAATATACTGCTGGTTATGCAAAAAATAATTTATTTAAAAAGCAATCGAGACTCGCCACTTACCTTATAATACCTTGGCCCAACAAGCCGAAATGCATGCTTAAGCATAATTTAAGCATAATCTTGCAGACGTTCATTGGCAATGCTTTCTTTGAATGACCTGAATGAAAAGGGGAGAATAACAAGGAGAAAATTCGAAGGAGTTGTAAATTAAATTACAGTTACTGAAGAGTGAGAGAAAGAGACAGAACTGTTAGTTTGTTAATGGCTGCTGACCAGCTCTGACAAGAGACTGCTCACATTCCTGTTTTGCCTGTAGGGACTTTGGATTAATTTCCAGGTGGCTATTACCTCAGGTTATTTCAGCCAGGCACCATCTAACTCTAGAAGCCTCCACTGGTGGGTTTCCTGGGCTGCCGCCCACAGCCAATCTACAGGAGTGGACATTTGTTTAAGGGACTCTGTGTCTATCCCAGGGCTGGCCCTGCCTCATCTTCTCCCACCCCTGTCTATAGCTCATGTAAATTCCTTCAGACACCTCTTTCTTCTCTCTTCCCCCTCCTTGATATATAAAAATGCTTGGAAAACTCTAAGACAGTGGACATGCTATGTTTTCTGTTCTTTTTTTAGAGTCAAAAGGAAAGTTTAGTAGAAAAGGGATAATACTCCACAGACAGAGTGAGGTCTCCTCTCAGACAGAGAGTGAGAAGGACCCTATCTTTTCTACCTAACCAAGCTGCTGCTGGTTTAGAATCCATGCTCTGAGATAGGTCTTCTTCTTGGATAGCATTTTTGTCTCGGTAAAACCTCACTCACAAAAAGACTTTCAGTAGAATAAGTTAAAACTTTTTTTATTTAATTTAACATAACAGATGATATTAAAAATCCTATGAGAAGGATGAGGAGAGCCTCTCATAGGTGCACATGGCAGCTTTGATATGAGGGTAACTGATTTGTGGAGTTACAGGCCCTTTATTGAGAAGACTGCTTAAGTCTTAACAGAAGTCTTCTTAACAGAAGACTGTTTGCCATTCTGTATAATAAGCCATATCCTTTATCAACAATCAATGAATGTGTATCTTTTGCCTGTGTCTTTTGCTGACACTTCATCAAGCACTGCTATCCTTGAGAAAACCATACAAAAAAGCCCCTCACTGGTGTGATTATTGGAAAGGAGTATTACCACCTTCACCTCCTACTGCCCACCCCCCACAAAAAAATCTCACAGTTATTTTTGAAGTTTTCAAAAGCGAGGCTCAAGTAATTTCACGAATGAGTCTGTCTGCTCCCTTCACTGGAGAACATCTTCCCTATTTGTCTATTTATGTCCATGCACACTGCCTGTAAAACCACAATGGGACACCTCACCCCTGCCAGTACCTAAGATCTCCAATGTGTGTGTCAAGGGTGGGGGCTCTAGATGGCCCCCAAACTTTCAATTAGAATCATAAAGAAATTCTACTTTTGATAATTCTGTAGTTTGCAAGGCACATAAAATGTAACAGTGACTTTAAGTAGCTTGGAGATAGTCCAGCAAATCAATGAGGTTATCAGAGATCCAGACTTTTCTTGTTTACTTGTTCTACCATCTAAAAACTTAATAGAAAAAAAAAATGGGAAAAAGGACTTACACAGAAAATTCACAAATAAACCATCAATGATCATAAAACATTTTAAAAGTGATATGTCATTTGTCATCTATCATTTTTTTTAAATTAAATATCATTTTATCCAGTATTTGTGAGAGTTTAGAACAAATAACCTTTAAAATTTGGGGGAGCATATAAATTTGGCACAAAATTTACATGGGAAAATTGTCTATGTGTATTAAAATTATTTAATGAGCATAACCTTTTGACCCAGTAATTCTCTTTCTAGGATTTTTGGTTATGTGCAATGACAGAGCTATAAGACTGTTTTATGAATAATAGGAAATTGGTTAATTCTGGTGTATAACAAACAATTGAATACATGCAGCCATTATGTATAAAGTCATTGAATGACAGGGAAATATGTTTGCAACAGAGAAGTTTACAAAATAATAATAACCACCATTTATTGAGTACTAACCAGCCAGTGATAATGACTCTTTTCAGTCCTTTACACATTGTCTCTTCTTATCTTTGTAACTACCTTGAGAGATTGTTTCTCCTGATTACCAATAATCACCTAAAATCCAAGTTCAAACTCAAGTTCAAACTCAAGTTCAAATCTCTAAGGTTTAGGAAAGCCAAGATCCTAACACAGGACATCAGACTCTAGAGATGATGCCCTTCATCTCTGTGCTTTGTATATAAGCCCCCTTTTTTTTGGTTTGTTTTATTTTTAGAAAATATGTATGCACAGAGAAAACTTACAGCAGATAGCATATGGCTAATGGGTTACAGCTGATTTCTTTTTTCTTGATAGATATGTATAAAGAGATATGTATAAATGGAAAATAAAAAGCCAGATTGAGAACACATTTAGTGGGAGTCTCAATACCCGGCTTTATAAATACTGGGCAACTACGCTCTTCGGGTAAAATAACAGAGGGATCACAAGGTGAAGGGAATAGGGCCCTAGTTGGAGAAAAGCTGTGTCACCATCTATCCTCCTATCTTTTGATCCTGTGGTCTCTTTAGCTTCTTCACTCTTTCCCTATCTGTAATCTAAAACACACAAACACTAAAGGAGAAAACAGAGCATTTGAAAATAATTACCCCAGAATAAAATGCTAACTTATAAGTTAAAATGGCTCATTTCTTTACAATGCAATATATTTATGTAATGATGGCTTTATTCTGAATTTGTCAAACAGAATGATGGCAATGATCGGCTTGAGAAAGTATTACAGTGAGAGTAGGGCCTAATATAACTTCAGCTAGTAAATACACAAAAAAATCACAAACTAAAATATTTTTAAAGTTAGACTAAAATAATAGGCTAAAAGCAAGGCAGAAAGTTTTTGTTGTTTTAGTGGTTTGATTCCTATTCTGGATGAAGATATGAGATACACATCCTAAACTGGACACGTATATGTATGTTTTACTGGTTAAAAACAAATGACATTTTATCAATTTATTCTACTTTTAAACAAAACTCATTTATTCCAATAAGAAAATTGTACATCTGCTTAATATCTTATCAAATTAAGAAAATTACACTAATGTAGAAAGAAAAAAAGAACCATAATGTTACTAACCAGAAATCAAATATTTTCTTGAATTGACAGCTTTTTTTATGTGTAAAATTTTAGTTTGTTTTTATTTCACATAATTGCAGAATACTGTGTTCAACTTAACTAATTTTTTATGTTCTTTTATTCAATTCTATGTGTTTTCTCCATTTTTATAAGTTTCCTCTTGGAATTGCCTTCAGGGTTTGCTGGAAATTTTTTCCTCTTTACTGATATCAATAAAGTTTTATTCTTTAGAGGGTGTTTTTCAATTTTGCAAACAGTTACTAAGAGCCAGCTCTGAAGAATTTTTTCCCAACTCTGGCTTAAGATGACAAATGTATTTGTATATGGGGTTTTAAAGGTCTTTAAACTGACTTAGAAATTTAATCCAAAAAAACAATTTTACCTAATTGTTTGGGCACATTATAGTTACAAACTTTTGTGTGGGCTCAGAATGAGTTAAGGTGGGCTTCCAAAGTTAAATCTATGATGCAAGCCATCAGGTATTTAGTCAGAGGCATCTGTCTGGAAACAAACAAGCAAGCAAACAAAAACATAGGTTAATGATTGGAACAGACTATAATCCCAGCTTTTGAGCTCTGAATGCAGGCAGGCAGTCAAGATTTCTAGATGTCTGTCTCAAATTATCTTCAGATGGAGTGAAGGCAGGCCGTTGTGATAGATTCTCTCAGTGTGCAGTTTGAATGTCTCTGGTGATCTTTATGCTACACCAAGCATAAAGATTGTCCACATATGAGCTGTTGTGATTTCTCTGAAATCTGTAATTAAGTTGTCCCGTTTTAGCTTGCATTGCCTTGCAAAAAGAGCACTTTTAGGTTATCAGTGACTTCAAGTCAATTGATGGGAAAATGAAAAGGTTTGGAGGGTTGCAGCCAAATATTTAAAGAAACTAGAAAAATTCAGGATCCATTCCAGTTTATAGGTGGAAAAAACCTGAAAAGACAATGACCAGCATTAGAATCTAATATTCACAAAGATATAGTATCTACTGAAACAATTTGTTTTTAAAATCACCTCCATTTTTACCAAAAATAGCCAAATTAAGGCTAATTTATTTGCAAAATAATTTCAATAAACTAGCCCTGATTATTTGTATAAGCCCAGCAAGATAATAAACCATAAAGGTTATCTGCTTTACTGGAGATTTTCATAAGGAATGTTCAGATTTAATTTTAAAAGGCTGCTAGAAGTTAAGACAAAGCACATACTAGGGAGCCTGAGAGAGGCAAGCAGCAATCTTGGGTTTCCCATTGCCACGACTATTCTTCACAGCCATTTTTTACCCTTTCAATACACCCCAAAAGTTGATCATCACTTACTTTACAATGTTTCCCATGCAATTTAACATACTAAATAAGACTTCTTAGTTTAAAACATATCTTTTGAGGTGTTCCAGGGGCCCTTCTGGGATATCTGAAAGTTATTCCCAGATCAGTACTCTGTTTATAATTTGAATTTTGGGAACTTTATCAAATATATTGGAAGGTTTGGACATTTGATTTTAAAAGATCATACATCTTTATGAAGCAGTACTAATTTTTCATTTAACCAAAGTGACAATATTTCAAAAAATATTTCAAAAAAAGATATAGAAGTTTATATAATTGTTAGCAAAACTTAGTTCTTATTTTCAAGGAGATTCAGTTTCCTTAAGTAATTAAGAACCTGATTAGACAATATAAAACAGAAAATTATTTTGATAAAACAGAATCTTTGTATTCTAGGCAGAAAACTTTTTTATGGCATTAGTATAAGACAAATAGTCCTTTTAACCAGAGAGAGAAAACCCAATTCTCATTTTGCATCAGCTTACTTTTAATATTTAAATTCAATGACTTGATTACATTTATTTTAATCTTATTCAGCTTGACCACACATAAAATTTCCTTTTTTAACATTGCTTTTCCACAAACTTCTACAACTTTCCTTTTTAAATTCAGATTTTTATCCTGTTTTTCTTTTTTCTTATACTGAAACAACCAGCTTCAGTCTAGGACAAAATTAAAATGTATCTTCATGTCTCATAACTTTTTTTTTTGGTAGCTAAAACATAGCCTATTTTCTTATATACATAGTTTTTTTCCCCTGTTATTTTTAATATCTGTAGCTTTAGTTATACTAAAATTCTTAATCTTTAAAAATCTTAATTTCTAGTGAAAACTAAGAAGTAAGAAATTGTGAACTCTGTTACAAGTATCCTCTATACTGATACATTTATGAACACATTTCATAATTTTCAGAAATATATTTTCTCATAGCACAAATCTTTTTAAATGTCACAAAAGATATTTCCTAATAGACTCAAATATCTTTAGTTCATCTATAATAAGTGAAAAACTAGATAAACCTGTATTCAATAATTAATGTTTTGTTATTTTATCTTATTTGGAGATGATCTAGACATTCAATAAATAGCTATCATTTAATTTAGCTAGCAAAACTTTAAAGTTCTAAGTTACCAAAGAAATTTATAGAACCATTTAAGTACATATATAATATAATTACTGCTAAAGAGTACACCTAAAAAGAAACTTTTTATCCTACTTACATTTTTAAAATTTACTTGCTCCTAACAATTAAGTTTAGATTATGAAAATTTTATCATAGCAAGTTATTTTTCTTGCTGACAAATTATGCAAAAGAGATAACATGAACTTATCTGACTAATAAACCTAAATAGAATAAAAATATTTTTTAATGTTGATGACTCTATAGACATGCCTATTTAATCAAATCAAACTCTAACCAGCTTTAATATCAACTATTTTAGAAATATTCTGAAAAGCATTTGTTTAGTTTATTTTATTTTTGAGGATTCTCATATAAGCACTTATTTGTTTAAGTCAATTTTATAAAGCTCTTTTTTATAAATGAACAATTTCATTCTGAGGTAGAAAATACCACATAATACACACAAACATAAGGACAAACACAGAGACCCTTTAGCCATGAGACAGGCAATAGAATGCAAAACTCACTAGTTTAGAAAAGAACAGTTGAATAAATCAAATTGAGCTGCTTAGATGGCTGTTTTATTTTATTTTTTAAAAATAAGAATTACCTTCCTGAAATTTGCATTTTTAAAAGAGGCCCAGATAAGAGTTCTTGGAGAAGAACAGGTATTTATACCTCAAATGTACAGGGAAAGAAATGCAAGGTTGTCCTAGAAGGACTTTGGTTTACTAAAGCCAATACTTATAAGCCTTTTGAGATAAAAAGGGAAGGTTTTGGACAGTAAAGAGAATTGGTGATCTTTGAATTGTTTTTGGAGCCATACCTCTGGTCCTGTAAAGACATTTGTAAAAACAAGGACAGCTGTTTTTGATACTTCAAGAATGGGGTTGCCACCTAAAGGGTGGCAGATGGACTAACAAATCCATCCACCCATTGTTGGAATGTATCTTTTCCTCTGGGTATGAATCATTCTTATTCAGGCTCTGACAATAGCTTCCAATGTGACCAAATTTCTAATCAAAAAGTTATTAAATTATTTCAAATACCTTGTCAAGTTTTAGCTGGGACGAATAGTAAATATTTCTGATGGTTATTAAACAACCCCATGGACCCAAGAGGGCACAATCACTGTGTTACTATCTTCTAGAGTCATTCCCTCTGATAACTAAAAGAAACAACGGACAGTCTTCATGTCCCAGTTCCCCAGTGAGATACTATCTATTTCTAAAATACAAGCAGGTAAAAGAGATGCAATCTAAGTTAACATGACATTTTTTTAAAAATATAAAACATGTCTAAATGCCATAAACTGCAAGACTAGAGGGTTGACCTGAGAGGGGGCAATGGAGGATTAAAAAAAACATGGAGACGTACTATACGAAAAGCTGGGTCAGGTGGGACACTGCACTCTGATGGAGATACAGTGATCCTGAGGCAAGCTCAGCATGTTTATTATATACACCTCAGGGTCAAGAAGCAGGTGGGAGTCTTCTTCTCCTGACTTGAAACTTGCTGGCAACACTAATCTCCCAAAGGCCTGTTTGTACCCGATTATCTGTGCTAAACCAGGAGCAGAGCCATTTGTTCTTTGTTTGCTTCTCTGCCCTTGGCAGATTGCAACAGTCAGGCATGGCTTTGCCAATGCTTCGGCCACAGGTCTGCCTCAGATCTGGTTCTCTACATCTAAACATTCCAATATTCATTATCTCCATATTCTTTTAACCTAACTGTAGATGATTCAGGGCTTCACCAATGGGTTTTGGTACCAAAATTCATGAATTTCCATATCAAAGAGTCCTGGAAATTTCCCTTTTCTATTTTCAGGACATATAAGAACTTTAATATCATAACTGTGGCTCAAACTGATTTCTGCAGTTTGAGCTCTGAGGCTGCTTACAGAGCATGACTCTGTTCCTTGGACTTGGAAACTGCCTGAAGATTGAAAAGTCAGTCACTCCATGCTGTTTGACTTCTGTTGATAAGTACCCAAAAGCTTTTGTTCTATAAGCTGGAACCAGAACCAGGATGTTAATAAATTCTTAACTATGTGTTACCCATTGTTTTCATCTCACAATCTCTCTTGCATGACCACAGAATCCCGTTGCCCCCACAAATCAGAGAAGGAATGATGTAAGTTTTTGGTCTTGTTTCCCCTAGCAACCCACCTCTTTGATGATCAGCTCTTATCAACTCATGCCTTTTGAAAACCCTGTTCTTTCTCTTCCACTTTGGAGGATGTCTTTGGTTCACACAGAGGGCTATGCCTCTGATTTGAAAATCATATATGAATAAAACTCTCTTAATTTATTTTGGCATTTTTGTTGATCCCTTGATTATTTATCCACTCTTGAGTAAAAAGAATGGGTCTCCAGGGAGGGGTCAAGCATGATACCCTAGCCCTTTTATCAATCTTTAATGTGATTTAACCAGACTGACTGTTGCCATACATGATTGTCAAGCTTCTCATTGAAATCACTTCCTTCTAGTATTTTAATTTCTCCCCACTGGAGAAAATGCAACAGATCTTCAATGTTGGGGGACCATCGAGGGGCCTATTTGGCCCATTCCACTTTTGGCAGTATTATACTAAAACCTTTGTTCTAACCCCATCAATGTCTGTTTAATTTAGCCCAATATGTTTTTTTCTTTCTAACTGGAGCATTCTTCAAAATAGCCATTGTAATTTTAGGTTATAATTTCCTTGAGAGCTGGCAGCACTTATTTGGTAAGATTCTAGCTGTAAATGGAGTTTTAGGCCACATTTCTGTATGGCCATATTTTGGAGCTTCCATCCTGACAGTTATGAAGCTGAGTTATTAGGACATAAAAATTTAGGTTGTCTTTTAGTGAGATTTTTGTCATTCTTTCATTTTTATTTTTTTCTTCTTAAGTGTAGGACAATTGTAATTCCAATGTCCTGATTTTTTTTTTTCCCTAAAATCTGCAGATGTCTGAAGGCAAATAGGAAGGGGTCTGAGTGGATTTTGATTTTTGTCCTAATTTCTGTCCTTCCATCTATTAAGGGAATCTTAATGACTAGTTATAACAATATGAGAAATCTTAAAAAAATATTTTTCTTTTCTTTCAATTTAGAAGTTCTTTCCAATTAAAAGGATCCATTGTCTGGCCTTGACAAGTAGGATCTTAGTAGTGACTCAAACCAATAATGTGGATGCAAGAGACATCTCCAAAGGAGAATGGATAAAGATGAACCCTCAGATAAACTTTACTATTAGAGTTATCCTAAGAAAGATAGGGGACCATGTCTTTATACAGCTCTTCCAAAACATGGGGAATCACATGCTTTCCCTCTTTGAACAGAATAGGGTTTAATATTCCCTAAAGTTGGATCCACAGCCTATTTGGCAACCCATCAGATGCATAAGCATCCTCTAGCTGGCAGAGATAATAGACCATCTCTGGGAGGAATGGGGTAGACACAGAAAATTCCATAGACAGCTTGTCATGGCTGGAGAGGGAGCTAGGTGCACCTTGGCAAGCACATCCTCTGGACAGTAGAGAACAGAAAAATATTCTCCCTGGTCATAAGTGTGAACAGAAAAAAGGGGTCTTATGGAAAGCAGCCTCACCAGTTGATCTGATTATAAATTCCTAGGGCAGGTTATGGTGGGAAGTCACTCCACAGGCACATATGTTCATTGTTTCTGTGCCTTGAGGTTAACACACCTTTGCTAATGCCTGAACCACCCATTCAGATCCATTCTTCTAAGAGTAAATAAACTTAACTATCCTGTAGTCCAATTCCTGCCTTGCTTTCTCACACCTTAGGGTAATCTTTCCAATTTCCCCTTCTTAATTTCAAATGCAGAAAAGAAACAGCAAAATTGTCATTCTCCAGAGCATTTCAGATTTTGCTCTATGGATATGTTGTCGGTTTGGCTCAAAGCTTATAAAAATTCTGTGTCTTGAGCTAATGGCAACTTTACCTCAGGCTGAAGAGAAATTTTACCCCTCCCTTAACTATCCACAAAAATTTGAATTATGAGTCTTGCCTATAATAAAAGATTATCAACCATAATCTCTCTCTTTCCCTTTAAAAAGTTTTCTTAAATAATTTCTTTGGGGGAGGCGACACCACACTTCTACTTCATTAGAGGTCTTGTATTTTTTTTACACTTACCGTGTCATGAATTCACAGGGAATGGGCTCCAGCAGCTCAGGTTCCTTTGCATTGGTTCCCATAGTATGCTTCTCTGGATGAAGAGGCTGGTGCTTCATTTGAACCCAGGTACCTGTCTCTTTGGCTTCTTTATTTTTTTGATCATTTTTCTTCACACATTTCAGAAAGCTATCTCTGCTCTTACAGTGTTTAATATGCTCAAAATATACATTAATTTTCTTGGCAAGAATCGTGCCCTTAACCTTTTTGTTTACAATGATGCCAACAGCATGCTGGGTAATGTTGTGGAATCTTCCAGTTTTGCCATGGTAATATCTGTGGGGCATTCCTCCTCCTGCTGCTGCTCCTCCTCCTTCTCCTCCTCCTCCTCCTCCTCTTCCTCCTCCTTTTCTTCTTCTTCTTCTTCTTCTTCTTCTTCTTCTTCTTCTTCTTCTTCTTCTTCTTCTTCTTCTTCTTCTTCCTCCTCCTCCTCCTCCTCCTCCTCCTCCTCCTCCTTCTTCTTCTTCTTCCTCTTTCTCTTCTTCTTAATTAAGTTTATTGGGGTAACACTGGTTAATACAATTATATAATTTTCAGGTGTACATCATTTGACATCTGTATATTCTATTGTGTGTTTATCACCCAAAGTCCAGTTTCCTTCAGCTACCATATATTTGATCCCCTTTACCCACTTCACCCTCCCCCTAAAACCTATATCTGACCCACTTTTCCCCATCTACCTCACCCCTCCTCCCCCACCCCACTAGTAACCACTAATCTATAGTCCATGTCCATGAACCTCTGTTTGTTTGTCCTGCTCATTTGTTGCTTTTAGGTTTATATCCCATATATAAGTCAGATCATGTGATTTTCAACTTTTTCTGTCTGGCTTATTTTGCTTAGTATGATTATTTTGAGGTCCATCCATGTTGCTACAAATGGCAGTATTTCATCTCTTCTTATGGCTGAGTAATATTCCATTGTACATATGTACCATATCTCTTTTAGCCAGTCATCTACCGTAAGACACTTCGGTTGCTTCCATGTCCTGACCACTGTGAATAATGCTACTGTGAACATTGGTGTGCAAATATCTTTTTGAATATGAGTTTTCAAGTCTTTAGGGTAAATACCCAGTAGGATTGCTAGATCATATGGTAGATCAATTCTTAGTTTTTTGAGGAACCTCCACACTGTTTTCCATAGTGGCTGTACCAATTTACAGTCCCACCAACAGTGTATGAGGGTTCCTTTTTCTCTGCATCCTCTCCAACATTTGTTATTACTTGTCTTGTTGATTATAGCTATTCTAACAGGTGTGAGATGGCATCTCATTGTGGTTTTGATTTGCATTTCCCTAAAAGCTAGTGATGTTGAGCATCTTTCTAAATATTTGTTAGCCATTTGTATGTCTTGTAGGGAGTAGTGTCTGTTCAGGTCCTCTGCCCATGTTTTGATTCGATCATTTGATTTTTTGTTATTATTGAGCTGTATGAATTCTTTGTATATGTTGGATATTAGGCCCTTATTGGAAGTGTTGCTTGCAAATATATTTTCCCATTCGAATGGTTCTCTTTACATTGTTGACAATTTCTTTTGCTGAGTAGAAGCTTTTTAGTTTGATGTAGTGCCATTCATTTATTTTAGCTTTTATTTCCCTTGCTTTTGAGGTTGAATTCATAAAATCCTCTTTAAGTTCAAGGTCCTTGAGTTTAGTTCCTATGTTTTTCTTCTGTGTGTTTTATTGTTTCAGGTCTTATATTTAGGTCCTTAATCTATTTTGAATGAATTTTGCTGTGTGGTGATAGACAACAGTCTAGTTTCATTCTTTTGCAGGTAGATTTCCAGTTTTCCCAGCAACGTTTATTGAAGGGCTTTTCTTTTTCCACTGTATGTTTTTGGCTTCTTTGTCGAAAATTATTTGCCCATATAAATATATGTTTACTTCTGGACTCTTGATTCTGTTCCACTGTTTCATATGTCTGTTTTGCTGCCAATACCATGCCATTTTGATTACTGTCGCTTTATACTATAATTTCAAGTTGGACAGAGCGATGCCTCTAGCCTTGTTCTTTTTTCTCAGGATGGTTTTGGCAGTTCAGGGTCTTTTGTGCTTCCATACAAATCTGATAATTTTTTGTTCTATTTCTTTAAAAAATGCCAATGGGATTTTGATGGGGATTGCATTAAATCTATATCATGCTTAAGGTAATATGGTCATTTTAACTATATTGATTCTTCCAATCCAAGAACACAAAATATCTTTCCATTTCTTTGTATCTTCTTTGATCTCTTTTAATAGGATCTTATAGTTTCATTATATAGGTCCTTCACTTGTTTCATTAAATTTACTCCTAGATATTTTATTTTTTTTGTTATTTTGAACATTTATTTTGTAGCCAGAGACTTTACTGTATTTGCTTGTTTCTAGTAGTGTTGTGGAGTCTTTAGGGTTTCTATATAGAGAATCATGTCATCCGCAAATAGTGACAGTTGACGTCTTCGTTTCCTATTTGGATGCCTTTTATATATTTCTCTTGTCTGATTGCACTCGCTAGGACCTCTGATGTTATATTGAATAGCAGTGGCAATAGTCAGCAGCCTTAACTTGCTCCTGATCTTAGAGGGAAGATTTTTAGTTTTTCACCATTAAGTATAATGTTGACTGAGGGTTTGTCATAGATGGCCTTTATTATGTTAAGGCACTTTCCTTCTATACTGATTTTGTAAAGTTTTTTTTATCATAATGGATACTGTATCTTGTTGAAGGTTTTTCTGCATCGATTGATATAATCATGTAATTCTTCTTTTTTAATTTGTTTATGTGGTGTATCACATTAATTGATTTGCATATGTTGAACCATCTGTGCCTCTGGGGTGAAGCCCACTTAATTATGGTGTATAATCTCTTTAAATACCTTGCTGCATTCGGTTCGCTTGTATCTTATTTAGGATTTTTGCATCTCTGTTCATGAGAGATGTTGGTCTGTAGTTTTCTTTTTTTGTGTTATCTTTACCAGGTTTTGGTATCCGAGTAATATTGGCCTCATAAAATGTGTTTGAGGAGAATAGGTATTAAATCTTCTTTGAATGTTTGATAGAATTCACTGGTGAAGCCATCCCATCCTGGACTTTAACCTTTGGTAGGTTTTTGATAATTGTTTCAATTTCCATACTGCTGATCAGTTTATTTAGATTTTCCAGTTCTTCTTGATTCAGTCTAGGAAAGTTATATTTTTCTATTTCTTCTAGGTTATTCAATTTGGTGTTATATACTTTTTCATAGTATTCTTGTATGCTACTTTCTATTTCTACGATGTCAATCATAATGTCCCCTCTTTCATCCCTGATTTTGTTTATTTGTGTCCTTTCTCTTTTTCTTTAGTGAGTCTAGACAGGGGTTTGTCAATTTTATTAACCTTCTCAAAGAACCAGCTCTTTGTTGCATTTATTTTTTCTATTGTTTTTGTTTGTTTGTTTGTTTTCAATTTCATTTATTTCTGCTCTAATTTTGATGATTTCTTTCCTTCTGCTGACTTTAGGTTTTCATATGTTCTTTCTTTTCTATTTTTTTAAGATGAAGTGTTAGGTTGTTTATTGGGGCTCATTCTTATTTTTGGAGTTAGGACTGTAATGATATAAACTTTCCTTTTATGACCACTTTTGCTCTGTCCCAAAAGTTTTGATATGTTATACTATCATTATCATTTGTTCCTATGTATCTCTTGATTTCTCTTTTTATTTCTTCTCTGACCCAGTTATTCTTCAATCACATGTTGTTTAATCTCCATATATTAGTTGTTCTTCATGATTTCTTTCTGCAGTCAATCTCTAGTTTCAAAGCATTATGATCAGAAAATATGGTTGGTATAATTTCAACTCTCTTATATTTGCTTGAGGCTATCTCTTGTCCCAGTATATGATTGATTCTTGAGAATGTTCCATGTGCACTGGAGAAGAATGCATAAGCAGCTGTTTGGAGTTGCAAAGCTCTGTAAATGTGAGTTATGTCCAGTTGGTCTAATGTGTCATTGAAGAATGTTATTTCCTTACTGATTTTCTGTTTGGATGATCTGTCCAGATCTGACAGTAGGATATTTAGGTCTCCCACTGCAATAGTGTTTGGTCTGTTTCTCCCTGTAGTTTTGTTAGTGATTGCTTTACATATTTCGGGGCTTCCTGATTGGGAGCATAGATATTAAAAGTATTCTGTTTTCTTAGTGCATGATTCCTTTTATCATTATGAAGTGTACCTCAGTCTTTCTTTATCTTTTTTATTTTGAAGTCTATTTCATCTGATATTAGTACCACTTCTGCTTTTCTCTGAATTCCATTTGCTTGAAATATCATTTCCCACCCTTTCACTTTGAGTCCATATTTGTCTTTGGAGCTGAGATGTGTCTCCTGGAGGCAACATATGGTTGAGTTTTGATTTTGATCCATTCTTTAATTCTGTGCCTTTTTATTGGTGAGTTCAATCCATTTACATTTAGGGTGATTATTAAATATGAGGTCTTTTTATAGCCATAATCTTTTGCTTTCTGGTAGCTCAGTGTTTCCATTGCTTCCTTGTCCTTGTGCTTCTGTTTTCTTTAATTTGGTTGGCTTTTGTGGGTTTTGCTTCTGGTCCTTCTTGTTTTATGTTATATACAATTGTTCTGAATATTTGGTGTGTGGTTACCATTATGAATATGTAAAGAATAGTTATATATATATTCAGTCATTCATTTTCTTCTGTGTGTGCCTTATCTGCATGTCCCTTTGCGAATTTGGATCTTTGAATCCCCACCTTTTCAGTCATTGTTTTCTCTGTCCCTTTGTATGCTAAAGGTGCATATTATCTTGCTATAGCAATTCTCTTATTATTTAAGCTAATAATGCCCTGTTCTTAGTAAGAGTCACACTCCTTTTCTTCTATATGCCTGATAGTCATTTTACTTCTAATTATGTTTGTTTGTTTGTTTGTTTTGTCATTTTGTTTTAGGTGAACTGACCTCTTTCAGTATTTCCTGTAGTGCAGCCCTCATAGTGGAAAATTCCCTCCATTTTTGTATGTCTGGAAAAGTCTTAATTTCTTCTTCATATCTAAAGGAGAGCTTAGATGGATACATTATTCTAGGCTGGTGGGTTCTTTCACTTAATAGTTTAAACATTTGATTCCATTCCTATCTGGCTTGTAAGGTTTGTGCTAAGAAGTCCGAGGAAAATCTAATGAGTTTACCTTTATATGTTACCATTTTTCTTCCCTGGTTGCCTTGAGAATTTTGTCTTTGTCATTGATTTTTGATCATTTTAATACAATATTAAAATATGTCTCAGTGAATGCTTTTTTGGGTTGAGATTATCGGGTGTTCTGTTGACTTCTTGAATTCCAAGCTCCAGCTCATTCCTTAGATTTGGGAAATTCTTGTCAACTCTTTGTTTGAAAATACCTTCTAATCTCTGTTCCTTCTCATCTTTGATAATACCCATTCTTCTTATGTTTTCTTTCCTGATGGTATCAGCTAGTTCTTGAAATTCTCTTTCATTATTTTTCATTCTTTGGTTTCTCTCTTTTTCTTTTTGATTTATTTCTAGATTTCTTTCTTCGATATAACTGATCCTTTCCTCCATCTGATCAACTCTATTTCCCAAGCTTGCTATTTCATTTTTCAACTCTTGCAGTATGTTCTTCATCTCCAGTTCTATTTGGTTCTTTTTGAGGGTTTCAATCTCCTTACTCTGCTCATCTAGTTGTTTTTTCAATTCCTGAAATTATTGATTTGAATTGTTTTGGATCTCATTGAGTTTTTTCAGAAATACCATCTTGACTTTTCTGTCATTTAAGTCGCATATTTCTATGTCTGTAAGCTTATTTTTCTGGAGATTTTTCTCTTTCTTGGTTGTTCATAGTGTTTAATGGACTATTTCTCTACCTGGGCATTAATGGAAGTGTAGTCTGCTGTTTTTCCAGGAAGAAGATTTATTATATAAAGGTTTCTCAGCCTGTTGCAAAGAAAATGCTTTTTTTTTTTTTTTTTTTGGTTTCTAGGAGGTGGCGTCTATGCCTCTTGGATTGCTGCTTTATGTAACGTCTTAATGATGCTTTTTAAAGTTTCTGATAGCTATTTAATCACACTCACTACTCTCAGTTTCCGTACCTGTCAGTGTCAGCAACAGTCTTGGCAGTGTTTGTTCAGATACCCTTGGTGCTCCATGGTGATCTCTCTCAGAGGGTATGGGGGGAGAGGCCCTCTGGTTTGGGGGTTGGGGGCTGCGGCCCAGCCTCGGTATTGCATCCAAGGCAGACAAAAATCAGCTGTTGTTCATCTGCAGTCCCATCCTGCTTCTCTGCTTTCTGCCTTGATGACTGGGCCCTGCAGCCAGCTGGCCACGGGAAGCTCACAGCGCCCCCAGGCAAGCATATTCGGGGAACTTGCAACCTGAACTTGCAGCTCGTACTCCCTTCCCCCTCCTCCTGCAGGAAGCTCTGGCAGTGGCTGCCAGAGGCAGCTTCTTTATTACTCCCAGTTCACCTCCTGACACCTGTGGTAGCTCTTATGTGCAAATCCCATGCTCAGACTTGCTGGTGTTCAGTTTGGGTGTTTTTTGTTGAGTTTTAGATGTTCAGCTTATTGTTATTTCAAGGGGAGAGATCTGGGGATGTCTCTCACTCTGCCATGTTTCCAAAGATCCTGGGGGCATTCCTTTTTGAACAGTGCTCCTTCCCTTGATGTCTATAATATCATCTTTTTGTAGATTTACATGTATGTGGCCAAAGGAAAAATTCCATGTTTTCTAGAGTGCATATAGCGGTGTCTCTCCTCTTTCCCTTTGTTTTGGTCATTTTGATGAATAACTGGAAGATGGCAAAACATAATCTTTTTTGATCCACATATATGGCACGGCACACTTTTATTTGCTAAACATCAACTCTTCCAGTGAAGACCCTTTCAAGTTCCCAAGGTGCATTAATCTCATCCCTAGCTCAGAATGTCTTATACACTCATGTTCCCATTCTATCCCTGAACCTCAGCGCATGTGAGGTCTCTCTCATGTATATTGAGTTCCCACACATATGTATTAAATTTGTTTTTTTTTTTTTCCCTCTGGCTGATCTGTTCCATGTCTATTTGATCATTAAACCAAAAGCTGTTGAGGGTAGAGGAAAAATTTTCCAACTCCACACAGCATTTTTAATATTCTAAAAAAATTATGTAATCAATTTTCTCATCTAGGCCTCCTGGCTAAAATTTTCTTATATGGGATGAAAAGTTAACAGTAATTTCTAGTGTTACTTTATTATTATTATTGTTATTATTATTATCATTATTTAGAATTTTTATAAGTTTGAGTCAAACTGAGGACACATGCCAGAGAACAAGATATCAATGCTCTCCCTAGTGTTGCTTTAAACAACTTAACTGATATTATGATTTTTTCCCTCCCTCTTTAATCCTCCCCTCCCTCCACTTCTACCCCTGACCTATGGATGTTGCTGTTTTTCTCCTTAAGAACTAGATCTCTGAAGGTGGGGCTTCTCCCACAGACTCTGGCGTGCACCCTGAGTATGGTCCGTGGCTCCACCTGGGGCGTGAACCCAGGCCCTTCTGCGTGTAAAGCAGACGTGCTAACCAATAAACTATGAAGCCACCTGATAGTATGATTTTTGTTTGTAAATGCAAACCAGAACTATGTAGATGGAAGTACTAACTTCTGAGAATAGAAGTTAGCACAGCAGGTGAATTTGGGCAGAGACAGACACACTCATAAAGCCTGATAACCAACCCTTTTCCTGAATCTGTACAATTACTTTCCAGCTCTTCTATACAGTGTCTTGCAAAGAAGTGTTTATTACAGGAGTGCAAAAAAATACCTTTAAACATTCTGCCAGTTAATTTTGTCCCCCCAACCCCCACCCCGTAGATTGTTTCTGACTTTATTGGCTCTTGGCCTCAGAAACCTAATTTCTCAGAAGCTCATTCAATAGAGACCGCCTACTCGCTCCAGGTGGACAACGTTCGACTGAGGAGCCGAGGCGTCAGCGTCCACTGGTGCTTAGGGGAACGCGCAACCCGCAGAGACTCAGTCTATCCAGGCCAGAAAAGGTATTGATCAGCCACCGTAGGGTCCTGTGACTGCCAGGGCCGACTGTCCATTTCAGAAGAGCCTTGGAGAAGGCAGTTTGGGGGGTTGTCCTTGAGTGTTTCGGGATAGTTGTCTCCGTGTTCCCGGCTAGCGGGCGAGTGGCGGCCGTATGCTGTGCGGACGGTACCTGGGCTACAGGTAGCGCGGGCTCAGCCTGGGCTACTACCTCAGTTAGGCAGCCGGCGCCACGCCCCGCTCTCCGGCGGGCACTGACCTCCAGAGAGCCTGGGCGTGACGGAGGGGCCGCCGCCCCGCGCTCTCCCCGCCCTAAGCCAGAGGTGTGCGCGGTGAAGCCCGCGTCTGCCTTACCTGAGCTCGCCCCTTCGCCTCCCGGCTATCCTCGCAGCCCTCCTCTCGCCGCCGCTGACGTGACCGTGACCGTGACCGTGACCACGACCGCGTACCCCACCTTCCCAGGCTGTACGCCTCGAGTGTGAGTGCGGGGCCCGTGGGGAGCGCGCGGGCGCGGTGGGGACTGCCCGCGGGGCTG
>PVKZ01006552.1:0-33485 GCA_004027375.1 Macroglossus sobrinus | reverse complement strand
TGTTGTGAGGAGTGATTGTCAGCTCATGTTCTTCTTTTACGTATATAGACTTACAGAGATTTTAAATGAATCTCTTTGTGGACTCAAGGGATATTCTGATATCAGCCTCAGTTCTCCCCTTGTATCCACAAAAGAGATGTATGGAAATCGTAATCGACTATGAAAGGGAGTTTCACTTAGAAGAGACTTTTAAGAAAGGGTCATGGTATTTTTAAGGAACAGTAATAAAATTAATGCTAGAGTAGATTAATATCTATGAATTTGAATTTTTTCAATGCTTAATGTCAAGGTATTACTGTATAATGTGGCACCCAAGTTGAACTTATATCATATGGATGTTCATACATTATTTCAATTCTGTTTGTTCTCCATATTATATGAAATCTCATTATGAGGATATTGTATAATGATAGATTTTTTTCAATCTCACAATAACATTAGGCCAGTAACTGTTCTAGTCTTTAGAGATGTAATAATGAAAAAAAAATCTTTTGGAGCTTCTATTTTGGGGTACGACTGAAGAAGAAAATAAGCACAAGGTAAATAAATGTTTCAGATAATCACAGGTGCTACTAAAGAAAAAGAAAAAAACATTGCCAGAATAGAATATGACAAGGCCAATATAATACAGCAGTCACTCTGAGAAAAATAGGTGGCTACATAGTTTGAAAATGGGGGTATTGAATTGAGCTTATGATATAAGCAGTGTACACTTGTAGGTTGGGATAGGCTGATATGAAACAAAGTTAGAGTGATAAGATAATGGTAGTTATTCAAACAAGAGGGGTATCGCCTTGTTGGAGCTTCAATAGCAGGAATTAGAGATTACATTCTAGGAAAAAATTGTGCTCATAGGTCAAGAATTGCTTTTTTTTTTTCTGCAGGACCAAGATTATAATGTCATAGTAGGCATAGAACCAAGACATTGAGCTATTTACTTGTCTAGGACTCTTTATAATCTTTTTCTGGGCATAAAATAGATTCTAGATGAGAAATTGTATCAGTTTTCTGTTGCTGCATTAGAAATTAGCACAAATACAGTGGCTTAAAACAACATTCCTTTAATTAGCTCACAGGTTAGAATACCAACATGGGGTGACTGGGTCTTCTGACTGAAAGGCCTGAAATCAGCATTAAAATCCTTGTCAGATAATTCTAACACCTAGTTCATCTTGGGGTTGACATCATTTGTCATTTCTCTATCAAGTTGTCATACATCTGGTTTTTGGTATGAAAGGTGTTATTTTATTGTCTGTTGGACATTTTAGCTATTATGTTAGGATACTTTAGTTCCTATTTAAAGAATTTTTTTTTTTATGTTTTGGCAGGCATTCACTCATTTAGATTTGGCACGCTCTTCCTACTCTACTTTTGTGGACTGTGGTTCCATGGACATCTGTTTTTCAGAACCTTCGTGGTACTATTTTGTTCTGTTTGATTTATGTTGTGCAGGTGGGTTTACCACTGGTCCCTGCTCATGCTGCTTAAGGATGCAGAATAAGCCTCCCCAGGATAGGATACCTGGTGCTTCTAGGTATGGGAAGGGAATCCTTGGTCCATTTGGATTAAGAGCTCTTCCTGGACAGGCACTTGTTGCAGTATATCCCCTGACTATAAAGAATGAAGGGTGCTTACAAAGTTGAGAGGTTTTTTTTTGTGTGTGTGATGAGATCCCTGTTGCTATGACAAGCAAGTTCCCTGGTGTCTCCGGGTAGAGGAGAGGAGTCTCAGGCCCAGCTAAGAAGAGCATTTTTCAGGTGGGAGTTATTATTATTTGTGTGTGTGTGTGTGTGTATGGTAGGATCACATTCAGTGGTACCCTTAGCCAATGGTATGTCTGGGTGGGGAATGAGGATCTCACACCCATGGGGAAGGAGAACACTTTTCCTTGGTCACTTATTGTTAGCAGAGCTTCCAATTCTTCTTTGCAGCTTCTGCAGGGTTCACCTGGTGTTTTCAGTGAGATTTCCGTTTGATATGGTAGAAGAGCCTTTTTGAGCTATTTCCTGTTACTAAATTGGGTATTCGGAAATGCTAGGCCTAGATCACCTTTTCCTGTTGAGAGAGGGGTCATAAGATGCCCTTCCATGAAGTTCTTCACCTATTCTGAGGGTCCCTAGCCAATTCACCTTTTTCTTTAGACTTTTCACAGTTCTTCTTTGGTTGTCTTATGTTATTCCTAAGCTAGAGGAAGAGCAGGAAGAGAGGAGTATAAAGCATCTTATTTGGACTGGAAGTCCTCTCTGTGCCTTTTAAGTACTCACCTAATTAGGTCAGGCCCACTCTGGATAATCTCCTAATCAACTATGCCATATATAATAACTTAATAATTGAAATGATATTTCATCACATTCACAGGTCTCATACTCAAGGGGAGGCACTACTATAAGGGTCATTGGAGGTCATCTTAGAATTCTATCTATCACAGAAGGCATATGTGAATGTACTGAAAAATTAATTAGGCAGTTTGGAAGGTTAGAACCTGTTAGGATAGCGAGAAAGCCAATACTGTTATAATTATTCTACTTTAAATGAAGTAGATCTTGTATCAGAAATAATAAAAAACAGAATATTCACAGAACTTATATAATTTAATGTGGAATTTTAGAGAACTAATCTTAAGTCTTCATTTCCAGCCTTGCAGGTATCTTCTATTTGAAAAATATGCTAGCTCAAAGATGTATTAAAATTCACCACCATTCTCTGCTTATATTTTATAGTTTTGTGCAATGAGTGTGGTTACCGGCAATTCACATAGAAAATAAAGGTCAGTGATGATTCTGACTACATTTCTAGAGCAAGTTTGTACTTAAAACATTTATATAGGTAGCATATTGTACAAAATTTATGACTATTGTGACTATTGCTTCAGGTTTTAATACAATGTACTCTCACCTAAACCAGGATTAAAAATTTTAAACAAAATTTACTGAACAGGCCTACACACACACACACACACACACACACAAACGTGTATGTGTATATATGTATATACATACACATATGTATGTGTATGTATATGTATGTATAAGAATATATAGATGTATAAGAATATATATATACATGTATATATACATATATACATATATATATATATATACACACATATATACATATATACAGGCTGCATTAGGAGAAAAATCCTTTCCTATATTTGGATTGGGAAGGAAGCATGAGTTTAAATAGTCATGATTCAGGGTGGTACTTTTACTTGGAATAGTTAGAGTTGAATTACATGGGCATGTTTTGAACTCAGGTTTTACTTTTAAGTCTTTCAGATTGCAACTTGGGAGACTCTAAGCAGCAATTGTGTGCTTTGGATTGTTCACACAAAGATTAAGAGGCATATATAAATCATAAAACTATAAGAAATAAGGATCTATTTAAAAATAATTACATGAACCAAATATATATATGAATTGAAACTTGAACATATTCATGAAGCAAAAATTAAAGAAATACCTATATCACCCTTTTTCTTTAGTTGTTTATAATCACAGCAAACCCAAGTGTGATGTGTTTAAGAGAAAGGTAATTAAGTTCTAAGGATTTGTCATCTCAGTACTTCTAATCACACAAGACCTGAGCAAATGAAAGGAAAATTAAGAAGGCTGTTAAAGAGCTGAGTCAAAGAGCAGAAAACGGAGAATAAGAGAAAGAGACAAGAAAGCATAGACAGGCTGAGTTTGAAGAGAGTTGGGAATGCAGGTTTGGGTAGATTTTCTCAATTTTCACTTCAGATACACTTGACATACTCCTCTACCCTACTCTATGATTCCAGGAGGCTTACTTTTATTAACTTCATCCAGTCTCTCTTGCTCAGCATCTTCAGGTTGGGTTTAGCTATTGTGAACTACCAACAGGAGATCAGAAGTCAGGAGGAAAGAAAGTTATTTATTTCTATTTTTATGAACCCCCCACACTTCAGGTTGGCAGTGGTGGCCATTTGTCTATTTAAGGTCACAGTTCTGTTTAGTGACCTTCTATTACAAGTACAGGACATTCTGGGTTGCAGGAACTACTACCTCTCTATGCCCCTTCAAGTCTAATGGTGATATTAGATGATAGTACTGTGGTTGCTAGCCTCAGGGTGCTTCATCATCTCTGGTTTCCCTTCATTTCTTATACACTTTAGTAAGTAGTCTCTTTATTAAACACTATTCTATCACCTTTTTCAAGTGTGCCATTAATTTTTAGCCAGGGTTCTCTTCAAGGCTATAGTAATAGTGTGTGACAAACTGCTGGGGAGATTATTAGGAAGAGGTTTTCAAAGCTTTTACACCATTCTATGAATGTAACATGACTTCTAATTAATGTGATTCTAATAAATTCTTAAATTGCTTTATTATTTTGACTGGGTTCCCATTTCTTTTCTTGCATATCCATTATAGGACATGGCTATGAAATGTCTGGGATTTACATGACTAGATAAGACTATTAAGATCTATCTGGACTGATTATATCATATTAAGAGACATTTTTTCTTACAGAATCAGTATCATCCCAATCCAGAGTACCTGCTAAGTTTTTATTGAAATTCAGTGACCCTCTTGTTTTTACTATCAGATAAGACAATAGTTTGAATTTTTAATATTTCCTTTAATTCTCAAACAGAAATTGGGGAAAGTCCAACAATTCCTTCAGGAATCAATGATTCAGTTCAAATTGTTACATTTAAATTCAAATTTAGATTAAATTCAGGTTGTTATATTTAAGTATCACTCTGAAAGTGGACCTAATGCAGATAATTGTGGTTTGTCCATCACTGTAACAGTTTATATAGCTGAAAAATTAGATTTCAATTATAATTGTCTCCCTCATCAGAATCTACTACTTTCCCACGGCAAATTGGACAGGTAGTATTCTCAGCCAGCCAGCGATCTATGCAGTGGACATGATATTCATGGGAGCAAGGAAGGATGCGAAGCCTGTTTCCTTCTGAGTACTCTGTGATGCAAATGCTACAGGCTTTTAATGCATCATTGCCTCTAAAAGCCCTTGTAGCCAAGTTGTCAATCTGTGCTTTGGTAAGTCCTGTAGGTTGGTTATGGTCATCACTTAAGAGAAAAAACTGGTCGAGATCAAGGGAGGTCCAAGAGTCACTTTCATCAAATATTACTGGGGACATAGATCTATTACTATCTCTTCCAGTTTCTGATACTGAGCTTGGTGATAAGCTTCTTTCATCACCCCCTTCAAAAATCAGTGAGCTAATATCTGAATTTTCATCACTTGAGCTGGAACTAGACATAGGACTAGAATTGGAACTAGACATGTAATTGGAGTTGGAACTAGAAACCAATGTGGAATCTGAATGGAAATCACAACTAGGATTTGAATTGGAAGCAGAACTCCTACTATCATTAGACTGATTTGAATTGGAAGCAGAACTCCTACTATCATTAGACTGATTTGAATTGGAAGCAGAACTCCTACTATCATTAGACTGATTTGAATTGGAAGCAGAACTCCTACTATCAATAGACTGATCTCTCCCATTGGGTGATTCTACCCTTCCCATGCTTTGAGTTGAAGTTGAGCGACTAGGCTCTAAATCACTGTCACTATTGGGCAGGTTACTTGAGTCACTAAAATCTGTTATTATCTGCCACAAGTTGCTTTGAATGGCAACAGGTGTTGTATCATTTAAACCAGTATTTAGACTTCTATGAATGGGAATTTCAATGGTACTGTCATAAGCTCTCATATCTGCCAGCTCAGAATGTGAAAACATATGTCCAAGTCCTCCTTGTTCACTTTCTAAAGTGACAGTGTTTGGTGTTTCGGAAGTTATCAGAGTTCTACTAGCCATGCTGTCTCTCTCAGGATGAACTAGTTCTACTTCAGAATCAAAGGATAAGATCGGATTTATTTGTATTAGTTCCCAAGAGTCACCATCACTTGTTGTTTCTGGAGAAGATTCTTCTTGAACAGCATTCCTTGTTCCAGAAACTGCAGAAAGACCCACATTTTGCAGCTCAGTTCCAGTTATTTGTTCTCTTGATGTTTCTTGGTGCTGAGTTCTTGAAAATCTCTCAGTCTCATTTACCAGAGGCTGCTCAAAAGTTGGAGATACTAGACTATGATGAAGTCTTCGTAACATTTCACTCACTGAACGTGGAGGTGACCTACTTGCAATTCTTACTCTGGTTCTACGATGGTCCGGGCTTCTGCTTCTTGCTCTTCGTTGGCCTCTGGTAGTTGGGACTTCCATTAATGCTTCAGGTGTACTTTGTTCTAATCTGGATGGTCTTGTAAATGTTGATTCAGCTTGCGGATTTTCTGCATGACTTTGGCTGTTTTCCATGTTTTCTCTTCTGAGAAGTCTTGTAGATGATGTATATTCATTCTCTGGATTTGGGCTCCCATTATTGAAATTAATAAATATTTCTGAACTGAATCCAAAATCACTGTATGGATTAACCTGACTTACTTCTCCCCAATATTGGTGTTCTCTTTGTCCACTTGTCACATTCTCTGTTTGTTCTAAAGAATCAAGCCAGTCTATTATAGAGTCAGCACTAGACACATCATCCAAAGAGTCTTCACCTGTTAACAGAAAAGAAGCGGGTATAGAAGAGAACCATCAAATTGGAACCATCATAAAACAGCACTCTGCAATTTTGTTTCATCACTATTTAAACAATAATTTAAATACTCACATGTTTTAAACAGATTTCACATTTATAGAGTTAGCATTTTGTAAACTATACTATAAGTTGAGAAGTAAAGGCAGGAAGTTTCAATTCCATCTTAAAAAGAGTGAGATAATCCCAGATAAATTTAGAGAATTATTTTTTCAAAGGGAATCTGGAGGAAGTCTGTTTTCAATATTTCATCATATACACAGCCTTATGCATCACTATGGGAGAAATACTGTAACATTTTTTCACTCCACTGTCAAAAGAGTAATGCAATTAAACAAGGTAAACACCAGTTAAAGTCCAGTTCTAGAAATTTTAGTTCAATTTAAATTATAGTCTAATTCTCAGTACTCTACAACATTACTTCTAGGCTTTTGACTTAAGTGCTTTGATAATACCTAAAGCTGTTTTAAAATATAAGACTACTGTAGCCATTGCCCAAATACAAACAAGGTTTATAGGTTTAAAAGTATTTGAATACTTCTTAATGTTACCAAGATTTTGAACTAACATCAAATTGAAGGTTAGATCAAATTAATAGACTGAACCTAGCATACTACATATAAAGCCATATTCAAGAACCAAACTATTTTAGTGTCTTCATCATTATAGAGTAAAATTCTCTACTTCACACTTAGAGAAAAACACCAGACCTGACGTCAGAGAAGGGTTTCTCAACCTTAATGCCATTGACATTTTGGCACTGGACAATTTCTTTATTTTAGGGAGCTATCCTGTGTATTGTGGGATGTTTGGCAGCATCCCTTGCCTCTGCCCATTGGATGCCAGTATGCTCCCCCGACCACCTGTGATAACCAAAAATATATTTATACATTGTGAAATGCCTCCAATTGAGAACTACTTGATTAGAATATGAAATAACTTATTTTTGTGTGTTAGGACGTCACATGTCTATGTAGAAAAAATAAGAAGTAGGAGTAATTTTCAATTGAGGTGGAAAACTAAGGAAAATATCAACAGGTTATTCCCACTGTTTCCCAATTAAAACAACCCAAATGTGAATTAGGAAAAAAAAATGCACCCTTGACATTCTCACCAAAATCAGTTTTGTTGTTTTTTAATGAGAAATTACTTAGCACCAAATTAATCTGTGCCACTTCTGTGTAATCTCTGGCTGACATTTACTGTTATGAAGTTTCTTATCCATCCCATCCTATTACCTCAAAAGCTAAATATACCTTTATTTTCATCTGAGTTTTGCCATGGGTTTTCTTTTAACTGTCGAAGTCTTCTCAGCAACTCCTCTTCCGTATTTTCACCTGGGTTGCCCAGCAAATTGTTGTCTCTCATAAGCTTGTAATCTTCTTCGCTCAGGTTATTTATAAATCGATAGAACTCTTCTTCGCGAACCAATCGATCCATTTGGCTTCTGTGCCGTGTCGTGGATTCATCTGCTTCATGGCTGGAATCGGAGTTTTCCATCTTGTTGAACTGCGGAAAATTGTCCGACTTTTACGACATGGTGTCGTAACACAGATAACCCGACTTTAGTCTTCACTTTCAGCTTCAGTTGGAGCAGCAGGGCCCGGACTTAGGCAGTTCCGCCCGCACATAGGTTTCTCCGTCTTCTCCTGTCGCAATTGTGCGGCTTCTGTTGAGTCAGGGGCCGAGACCCGCCTTTAACCCAAATGACTGCTAGTTCTTGTTGCCTAGGCATCTAATACGTTTCTCATTATTACGAAATAGAAACTGGGTACAGGTTAGGTTTCATTATTTTCTAGTCCAGCAAGGACTCACAAGGGCTGATTGTGTACCAAGCACAGTACTTCATCTCCTTTAACCCACATGAGCCTATTCTCAGGTTTTCAGGAGGTTTTTTCAGGCTTTGATGTGCCCTAGTTGTTTGTATGTTAAATCAAAGAATCCAAATACAGCTAATTATATATACATGTATATAACTTCTGTCTTTCCTCCTCATAATTCCTTAAATCATAGACACTAAGAAAGCCCACAACTTTTGATAATTCACCATGGCCATAGCTGAATATGTTTAATTGGGTCCTTTCCCTTTTTACTCCTAATGACTTCATCTTGCATTATACAATCCCTCGAGCTTCTGCTAAGAAATAAATAATTAAAAATTTGGCAGATTTTCTGCCTCCTAGAGAATCCCTTAAGGAATTTTCCACAAATGCATCCAGTTTCATTTTTGTTCTCCTTTCTCATAGGTATTATAAATTATATTACTTAAAACTAGCCAGAACATCACTTTTAAAACAGATCCATAATAGTCATTTTGCCTCCTGTAATGAGTGCTGACTTTGCTGATTTTGTTCCATGTATGTTAGTGCAGCCAGGATGTCTGGGTAAAATAATGTTCATTTGCAATCCTATCTGAACAAGATCTTTAAGAGTTTCTAAACTCATTATTAATATTACCAGTCACACTTCACACTTGCTTAGTAATCCTTCATTCAACTTGTTCATGTAAAAATAAGATTTGGCTACTGAATTTGAGACATTATTCAATTTGACTTGTTTAATAATTAATCCATCCAACACAGAGTCAGTTACTGCCCTAGCCACTAGAGATATGTTAAATATTGTTAAATATTGTAGCAGTCTGTACTCTCAAGTAAGTCACACTCCAGGTGAGGGAAACTTTGCATAGAAATTATCAAAATACAATATATTTTATTATATGCTGTAATATATTTACATACATAGTATTGTGTAAGTACAGAGAACTGTGTGACGGTTAATGGGAGTTGGGAAATATTTCACAGTGATATAACATTTAAATCTGAACCTTAAAATATGAGTTTCTACAGATGAAAAATGGCAGTTGAGTATGTTGGTGAAGAGAGACTACATCAGACAGAAGAAATAGATTTGAAAGACCTCGGCTGCTTTGGGCAACTGTGGCCACAATTTGGGGGTTGTGGTGGAAATGTGAGATTAATCTCAGAAGAAATAATTGACACAGAGTATAAATTGAGTTTTGTTTTTCTTTTTCCTGTAAGAAATGGGACACCAATTAAGATGTTTTATTATTTTTTTAGAACAAGCAGTAGATTTTGTTTTTGCCTGCTTAGCATCCACTTAACATACTTATAATAATAACACCCTGGTTTTCCTGGGGAAAAAGAAACCATTCTCCAATCTCAGTACCCTTGGTTTAGGTTTAACTAAATTCACAGCGATGACTATAGGAAAGGACATATGATGTAGCTATGTCTAATTAGCATATCTTGAATTGCTGGTTATGGTAATTGTTTTAAGCATGGGCATGTGACCAAAAGTACATTTAAGAGTTAAATCTGAGATTTTAGCTAGAACTACTGAAAACGAGAAATTATTTTCTACTCTGTTTGCTAAGCTGGTAGGATGTAAACCTAAAAATGTTTGTGGCTATCATGTGTAACTGAGAATAAAGAAAATCAGCATAAAGAGACAGAGGAAAATAAAAAGGGAAAAAGAGCCATATACCTGAGGAAAAAATTGAGAAATATGTGAAGCTAGATGTGTCTTTGGATTTTTAGATCTGTAAACGAGTTTCATTTTTTTTTTAAATGTAAGCTTTTGAAGGATTTCTGTCATTTAATATTGGAAGGGTCCTAATAATTGCTATAAGTGAATGATATTATCAGTAATCTAATCAGATGTCAAAAAGTAATTTTTAATAAATTTGCCATGTAAGACTTATTTGCTATTGTTCAGTCTATAAAGTTAACATTTATATAGTTTATGTTTCATTGGGTTTAGTCTTTATGAAAAAATGAGGAAAGATTTTTTGTTCTGACATTTAATAAGTATTAGGTACTGAAATTGCATATAATTAAGTTGAAATAATCATTTTAATTTGATTATGAATTAAATATGGTTATGGCACATAATGCTAATTAGATAAATTTCCTACATCTCTGTACCATGAGGTTTTTTCAAAATGTCCCTATTTTTGCATGTGTTAATGTATATTATACACTATATTCTAATACCTTGACCCAATAAGTCATTTAATTCTCAGATAAAGAGAAAATATCCTGAAGTAAACTATCACGAAACATTTGGTTTCTACTAAGAAACAAAATGGTCTTGGTGAGAAATAAAATGTATTTCACTGATACCTTAATAAAAAGTAAGATAATGTGACCATTTAGGGCACTGGTGAGATTTTTCGGATGCCTAAGCAAAGTTTTAATTAGTGTTAGTAGGTAATGTACTTGGGTGTGCACGGTGCATATGTTTGGTGTGTTTAAAAAGTTTAAACAGATGTTTGGTTAGGTTAGGTTAAACAGATGTTTACAAAGTTTAAACAGATGTGTGGTTAGGTTAACCATTAGCTTAAGTGTAGTTTCTAGATACTAGTAATAGGTCTATTTCACCTAAGTTTTTAAATTTCCTCTGCAATGTGAATGTATGTACATTACAGTTATTGTCTACTTTAAAGGTTTGTTTTGGTATTTTTCCCCAAACATCACAATTGATGCTCCTAATCATTTCAATTCATTATATTTAAAGACAATCTACTGAGGCAATTTAGAGGTACAGGTTGAAGTCTAATCTAATTAATCCATTATTTGCCCAATTCTTTAATCTCTGTAGACTCCAATTTCTTAAACTCTCATATGAGAAAGCTCATTCTCTTTTTTAAAGTTTTAGTCATTTGCTCAAAGAGCACTAGGCAGTGGACATTGAAAATAATGCCTGAACCAGAGTGTTGGATTGGCAACCATGAAGTAAAGAGGAAAGGTTGAGTGGGGCTTGAGTTAGTACCAGCAATGCTGAGCTAAAAGAGAAGCAAGGGAATCAGAGCAGGTCCATGTTCTAAAGTCAAGCTAAGGATAATTGTCTCCAAGAACATTAATTCAACGTCAGAAAGCTGAAATGGAGTATTAAGTCATAGAAGGCAATTTAAGAAAATTCAGAGCAGAGCCAAGGTCAGGTCATGACAAGCTTGGGGATCAAAGCCATGAGAGAGTAGCAGATATATGTGACTTTGATTTTAGCTTGCTAAATTAAAATATTTATACCTTGGATCTCTGAAGGGTGGTACTCAGTTGTTTTGATATTTTTATTTATGAGACATTTGAGATGGATGACTTCAATATCTTTACACAATTTTATTAATGAGATTATAAGCACAATAAATGTTAACTTTTAATGTTTTAAAACACCAGGAAAAACAGTTTAATTAACTTTCAGAAAGTGGTTATAGTATAGTATATGCAAAAGCAAAATGATATAGCACGTTATTGGCACTGACAAAGTTACTGATCATTTGCTTCTTAACATTTTCTATAGTTAAGTTCATAGATGAAGATGATCAGATTTACCACTTTGAGGATGAGAGGAAAAAATAAAGGTGTGTTTATCATCTGCTAGATATGCTTACTATATGCTCTGTTATATATATGCAAGGCTTGGATTACTGAAAGTGCAATTGTCAGATTTTTTAATAAACTAGACAGAGCCATTTGTTTCTGCACAACATATCACCCTTACATAAGAACAATCAGGAGAAAACATGAAATAGTCAAGCATTCTGCCATACAAAACAGCTAACAAACATTACTCAACTGCTATACAACTATGTCTAATGCACAAAAATACATAAGAAGTTAGAACTATGTTTGATAAGTATTCCTTTAACAAATACATTCTTTTCACTTGAAATGGTTTTAAACAAATCCAGGTCCAGATTACATTAACTTTAGTGGGACTTTAGTTTTATAAGAATGATGGTAATGATTAGTCAATCACTAGATGGTTTTTGACTACTCAAGAAAAAGCTGCTAACATTTTCTTAAATCAGGTCACAAATTAGATGAACTGTTTACTTTCAAACAAAAAGCAATATATAAAGAAAAGTGAAATTTTACATCAAATAGCCTAGGCAATGATGAACTGTTTCATAAAATATTTGAATAACAGCAGCAAAATAGCATATAAAACAAAGTTTACCACTTGAGGCAAAACTTAAAACAAGTACAAAGACATGTTAATAACCTTTTCAAGAGATAGAGCTAGTGGCTTATTTCAAGGACTCTTCAAGTTGCTTCCCTCATCTCTCCTCAGTCCTCAGGCTGCTGCTAATGATTCTTTATCCTACTAGGGCATCCATCACTCTTTCCTCTTTAGGATCCTTGGATTGTGAGCTGGACTTTTCTTCTGATGGAACACTTCTGGATGTAGGCCTAGAGTTGGTTAGTGAGGAAGATGTGGACACCGAGGAAGACTTGGATCGACTGATAGAGCTGGATTCGGAGGTTGATGGAGATCGACCATGAAAGCGAGATGCAGACTTCGTGTGGCTGCAGTGAGGTGGAGACTTCTTGCTGAAGCGAGATGTGCCCCGAGATCGGGATCGGCTGCTACTACTGGGGTCACGTCGCTGCCTTGGACTGCGGCTCTGGTGGCTGTAGGTGCGGGTAGGCGTTTCCCGGCGGTAGCCATGAAGAGGATTTGGAGGGCGACCAAAGCGTGCCATTTGGACCCGCAGTTCACGGCCATCCAGTATGATCCCGTTTACGGCATCCTTGGCATTCTCAGCCTGGTGTTTGTCACGGAAGCGGACGAAGGCAAAGCCACGGGCCTCCTTAGTGAAGCGGTCCCGTGGAATGTACACATCGCCGATATCCCCATACTTCTCAAAGGTGCGCAGCAACGTGTTGATTGTTGTGCGGTAATTCAAGTTGTCCACCTTAAGAGAGGTCATGCTCTCCACATTGGGAGGAGGGCGACGGTAACTCATGGCCTTTGAGAGTTCAGTCTGAGCCCTGCGAACTAATCAGCGAGAAATCGCTGATCTGGGAAGGCGGCAAGCTTGACCCAGATGGCTTCAACGGTTTTTTTAGGTTCCTTCTGCTTAAGGCTCCTCCTCTTTGCGTCCCTTGCGTGACGCACGTGCGTGGGTGCTTAGAAACACCAAAATATTCAGCACAGCACCTCCTATCTCCAGAGCCTAGACCACCTGAGAAACAACTCCATACAATTTTTTAAAAATGAATGTTCATAATTATAACATATCATTTACTGACTTTATCAGTACATTTCCAAACACCCAGTTGTAATTATGGATAAATATATATATACGTATAGATATAATTATGCAACTTGGAATACATTGCGATATTGATTCATATAGGCTAGAAACATTTGTCTACTTGGAGACAAAAAGAAATAAAATACCAAAACAAATCATGAACAGATGGGGTGAGTTAATAATACTAACAGGCGAAGAGAGTTTGAGAGCTGCTAGCAAGGTGTGAACTGTAATCAGAAACTCAATATGGGTGCCCTTTTCCATTAAAAAAAATTAAATGAATCAAAGGTGTCATGATCTGTGATTCCAAATTATATAACTGAATATAACCCAGATTCTTAGAATTTACTGCTTCCTCATTAATTGACCCAATATACTATCTAATGGAGTAAGGTCATTTGATGTAGTTCTCCTTTTAAAAACTGTTTTTAGAATTAATTACATTTCATCAAATTGTTGACAAGATATCTTTTCTGATGAATCATGTCCATTGCTCCAATAAATGAATTTATAATGATAGGAGGTAGGAAATATTATTTTATTAAGTATTTCTCACCTTCAATGAATATTTTGTGTTCTTTGAAAGCCACAGCACCTTCTGCACAGAATTAATATGTGTTCTGGTTATCCATTGTTGCATAACAACCTACATCAAAACTTAGTGGCTGAAACTAACAATTTGTCATTATTTTATCTCAATCCAGAGGCATAGGAATTCAGACGGGACAGTAGGGTTTCTTATCCATTATATCTGCTGAATTAGCTAGGTGACAGATGGCTCCTCTGGAACTGCTGGGTGTCAGCTGATTCCCATCCACAGCCTCCCCTTTTCCACAGCCAATTCATGTAGCTAGACTGGCAGAATTTTAGTCTAGTTAAATTTCTCATATAGCACCTCAGCTTTATAAGAGACCATAGTAGAAGTACCAGTCCTCTTAAAGTCTAAGCCTAGGCCAGGATATAGTATCAGTTTTGCATCACTTCCATTCCATTGGTCATAGTAACTATAGGACAGATCAGGTTCAAAGGGAAGGAAAAAAGAATCTCTCAATGTAATAAGTGTGAAGGATTTGCAGCTGTCTTTAAATCTACTATAGTCAGTCTTCTGGACAAATATTTTCATTCTTACGTAAAAAAGATACATTCATCTCCTTCTAAAACTATCAAAATCCTCATATGGCAATGTGTGAACATCCAGGAATTGTCATCTTAATTAGGTTTAGGTGCAGGAGAGACTTTTTAGGTACAGCTCTTTAAGTTTTATTCACCATAATCAGATCTGTGACATAAAGAAGCAGGTTATCTGCCCTCTTCACATCTAACATAAAATATTGAGCTAGTTACAGGATAGTCTTAATTAAAAGTTATATTCAAAAGGAAGAATAGTCCACAATAATTCTAAAATTCAACAAGGCACATACTTCCAGGTCCTTGGCTAGGTCCTGTTCCTTAGGTCACCAATTGGTCCTCTGACATTTTAGTTCAGGGTTCTGAGACAGTCCTTAAAGTAAATGGTCCCTGTTTGTTGCTGATTAGCTTTCTTAGGATGGTACCAGTGTGCAAAGGTTGAGTGTTACCAAGAATTCTAATTCTGAACCGTTTCTGTACCTTTTAGTCTAAGCTCATGATCCTTCTTATAGCACACATTCTTTCTGCCTGTCAGGTTGCTTCTGATTCTTATTAGATGTTCACGCTATTAAAAGCCATACCTACATTTATTTCTAAGACAACTCCTTATCTACTTTGGGCCACATGTGAGGCTGCTTTGGGTTGCCTAGCAAAGATAATTAGTGAGGAAATGCTCTGTAATCTTTCTGAGATCTTAAAAAAGGAACATATAGCTATACCCTTTACTTCTTTACCCTGAAACTGCGTTTTACTGTCCAGATTACATTCTTTGCTCCGAGATTATTGTTTACTTTTGAATCTTGTTAAAATTAATAAAGGAAACCAAATTTAAAATATAGTCAAGAAGTCTTGAGGGGAGGTGGAGGGCTCTCATGCACTGCCACCTAGATCCCAAACAGGAGGATGTACTACAGCAGGAGGAAGAATTTCTTTTTGCCCAGCTAACACCTCGATTGTCACCTGAACCTTTTTTGCTGGTTCCCTTTAGGGATGGGCTCCTGGTTACAGCCAAGCCAGATTTATTAATTTAATAAGTACACTTGCTATTTTCTACAACACTCTCAGTGATACTTTTACTAATCATTTTGCAGTAGATAACTTAGGTGTCCAGTTCACTACTCCTTTGCTTTCTTTCAGTTCTTTCAAATTTTAATAGAATTATGTCACAGCCTAATAAAGAACAAATAACATGCATTTTTTTCAGTTGTTTAAGCTCTAATTACTTTTTCAATAAAAAAGATTTTAGCTCTTAATTACATGAATTCTCTTAAGAGAAGTAATTCCAATGTAAAGGTGAATTGGTAGACATTTTGTCCCAATTAACAAAAATAACAGTATACATGTCAGATGTGTTAAAAATTGGGCTTTCATCTATTTAAATGACTCTATTCCTTTGTATAACAAATTAGTTTTATGAGAACAAGTCATATATTCATCATGAAAACTGGGTTTCATTTATGTTAGAGGAGAGAGCACTAAACCAACTTTTGGGGACTTGGATTCCTGTCCTGGCTCCACTGCAGATAAGCCACAGTACTTGGGAGAATCAACTCCTGGGCTCAGGTTTTAATCTCTCAAGTGAGGAAGTTAGACCAGTTGATCTTGGCATTCTATTCCAGCTGAAAGCACCACTTACATAAAATTGTTGATATGTTTATCTTTAAAACTTGACAATATTTAAATTTATTCAAACCAAATTTATAATTATAATACTAACAGCACTATTCAAAATGATAGTTTGCAGGCTGCATTGGATTCAGTTCTCTGGCAGCAATCTACTCATTTAAAATCACTATTTGATTTGATTCAAGTAAAGAGTAACTTCAGGAACTTTAATGGGTTATTATCTAAGAGACTTATCCCTGAATTGAAAAGCAGGAAACACATGTACTTGTTTTACTTTTTCCTTTTACTGTCTATGATTTAGGACAATATATATTTTTAAATTTATTCTTTAATTACAGTTGACATTCAATAGGACAATAATTTTTCTTAAAAGTTTTAATTAGTTAATTAATTAATGCAGCCGCACTGAGAATGAGCTCTGTGTGGTTTTATTTTCAATTACAGTTGGTATACAATATTACATTAGCTTCAAGTGTACAACGCAGTGATTAGACATCTATAAAACTCATGAGGTGATCACCATGATAAATTTAGTACCCATCTGATATCATATAGTTATTACACTATTATTGACTATATTTCTTATGCTGTACTTTACATCTCTATGACTGTTTTGTAACTATCAATTTGTACTTCTTAGTCCCTTCACCCTTTTCCACTCACCCAATCAAACCCCCTCCCATCTGGTAACCCTCAAAATGTTCTCTGTATCTATGAGTATGTTTCTGTTTTATTTGTTTTATTTTGTTCTTTAGATTCCATATGTAAGTGAAATAATATGGCATTTATCTTTCTTTATCTTACTCCACTCAGCACACTACCCTCAAGGTCCATACATGTTGTTGTAGAAGTAAAGATTCTTTCTTTCTTTCTTTCTTCCTTTCTTTCTTTCTTCCTTCCTTCCTTCCTTCCTTCCTTCCTTCCTTCCTTCCTTCCTTCCTTCCTTCCTTCCTTCCTTCCTTCCTTCCTTCCTTCCTTCCTTTCTTTCTTTCTTTCTTTCTTTCTTTCTTTCTTTCTTTCTTTCTTTCTTTCTTTCTTTCTTTCTTTCTTTCTTTCTCTCTCTCTCTCTCTCTCTCTCTCTCTCTCTCTCTCTCTCTCTTTCTTTCTTTCTTTTTTTATGGCTGTGTAATATTCCATTTTATATATGTACCACATTTTCTTTATCCATTCAACCTTTGATGGATACCCAGGTTGCCTCCATATTTTAGCTACTATAAATAATGCTTCGGTTAACATATGGATGCATATGTCCTTTCGATGTAGTATTTTGGGTTTCTTTGGATAAATACCCAGAAGTGGGATTACTGGATCCTTCTTTGTCTCTTTTATAGCCTTTGTTTTAAAGTCTATTTTGTTTGGTATAAGTATTGCTACCCCAGATTTTTTGTTAATTTGTTTACATTTTCAAGAAATATATTTTTCATCCCTTTACTTTTAGTCTGTGTGTATCTTTTGATCTGAAGTGAGTCTTGTAAGGGTCTTGTTTTCTTAACCTTTCAACCACCTTATCTTTTGTTTGGAATATTTAATTCTTTTTCATTCAAAGGACTCATTGATATGTAGTTATTGACATTCTTTATTCATATGTTTGATACATACTTTTTTCTTATTAAAGAACTCCATCCAACATTTTCTGTGATACTGGCTTTGTGATGATGAACTCCTTAGCTTTTCCTTCTCTGGGAAGCTCTTTATCTGTCCTTAGGTTCTAAATGATAGCTTTGCTGGTTAGAGTAATCTTGGTTGTAGGCCCTTGCTTTTCATCACATTAAATATTTCCTGCCAGTCCATTGTGGCCTGCAAAGTATCTGTTGAGAAATCAACTGCCAGTCTTAAGGGAACTCCCTTGTAGGTAACTAACTGCTTTTCCCTTGCTGCTTTTAAGAGACTCTCTTTGTTTTTAACCTTTGACATTTTATTATGATGTGTCTTATTTGGGACTCTCTGAGCCTCCTGGGCTTGTATGTCTATTTTCTTCACCAAGTTAGGGAAGTTTTCCATCATTATTTTATTTTAAATGCAAGCTTATTTTCTTGTCATACTATATATACATATATTTTTTTATTTTTCTTTTTTATTTTTCCCCTCCCCTTTTCCCCTCCCCTCTGATAACCACTAGTCCATTGTCCATGTTCATGAGTCTCTGTTTGTTTATCCTGTTCATTTGGTGCTTTTAGATTTATATCCCATATATGTGATATCATGTGATTTTCAACCTTTTCTGTCTAGCTTATTTCACTTAGTAAAAGGTCTATCTATGTTGTTGCAAATGGCAGTATGTCATCTCTTCTTATGGCTGAGTAATATTCCATTGTATATATGTACCACTGCTTCTTTAGCCAATTATTTATCATAGGACACTTTGGTTGCTTCCATATCCTGGCCACTGTGAATAATGCTGCTATGAGCATGTGTGCAAATATCTTTTTGGGTATTAATTTTCAAGTCTTTTGGGTAAATACCCAGTAGAGAGATTGCTGAATCATATGGTAGGTCAATTCTTAATTTTTTGAGGAACGTCCATACTGTTTTCCATAGTGGTTGTACCAATTTGCCATCCCACTAGCAATGTATGAGGGTTCCTGTTTCTACACATCCTCTCCAACATTTTTTACTACTTGTCCTGTTGATTATAGCTATTCTAACAGGTGTGAGATGGTATCTCATTGTGGTTTTGATTGCATTTCCCTAATAGCTAGCGATGTTGAGCATCTTTTCATGTGTTTGTTGGCCATTTGTATGTCCTCTAGGGAGAAGTATCTGTTCAGGTCCTCTGCCAATTTTTTGATTGGATAGTTTGTTTGTTGTTGTTGTTGTTATTGAATTGTATGAGTTCTTTGTATATTTTATATATTAGGCCCTTATCAGAGGTGTTGCTTGCAAATATATTTTCCCATTCGGATGGTTCTCTCTTTACCTTGTTGACTGTTTCTTTTGCTGAGCAGAAGCTTTTTAGTTTGATGTAGTCCCATTCATTTATTTTACTCTTACTTCTCTTGCCTTTGAGGTTAAATTCATAAAATCCTATTTAAGCCCAAAGTCCTTGAGTTCAGTCCCTATGCTTTCTTCTATGCATTTTATTCAGGTCCTTATATTTAGGTCCTTAATCCATTTTGAGTTAATTTTGGTGTGTGGTGATAGACAACAGTCTAGTTTCATTCTTTTGCAGGTGGCTTTCCAGTTTTCCCAGCACCATTTATTGAAGAGACCTTCCTTTCTCCACTGTATGCTTTTGGCATTTTTGTCAAAAATTATTTGCTCATATAAATATGGGTTTGCTTCTGGACTCTTGATTCTTTTCCACTGGTTCATGTGTCCATTTTTCTGCCAATACCATGCCGTTTTGATGACTGTTGCTTTGTAGTATAATTTGAAGTCAGGCAGAGTGTTGCCTCCAGCCTTGTTCTTTTTTCTCAGGATTACTTTGGCAATTTGGAGTCTTTTGTGCTTCCATACAAATCTGATAATTTTTTGTTCTATTTCTTTAAAAAATGCCAATGGGATTTTGATGGGGATTGCATTAACTCTGTATAACACTTTAGTTTATATAGTCATTTTAACTATGTTGATTCTTCCAATCCAAGAATACAGAATGTCTTTTCATTTCTTTGTATCTTCTTCAATTTCTTTTAATAGGGTCTTATAGTTTTCATTACATAGCTCCTTCACATGTTTTGTTAGATTTATTCCTAAGTATTTTATTTTTTTGTTGCAATTGCAGAAGGAATTATTTTTTCCACTTTTTTTTCCTGACACTTCATTATTAGAATATAGGAATGTTATGGATTTTTTAATGTTGATTTTTGTATCCAGAGACTTTACTGTATTTGCTAATTGTTTCTAGTAGTGTTCTTGTGGAGACTTTAGGGTTTTCTATATAGAGAATCATGTTATCCGCAAATAGTGACAGTTTGACTTCTTCATTTCCTATTTATAGGATGCCTTTTATATCTTTCTCTTGCCTGATTGCACTCGTTAGGACCTCTAGTGTTATATTGAATAAAAGTGGTAAGAGCAGACAGCTTTGCCTTGTTCCAGATGTTAGAGGGAAGGTTTTTAATTTTTCACCATTAAGTATAATGTTAGCTGAGGGTTTGTCATATATAGCTTTTATTATGTTAAGGTACTTTTCTTCTATAGCAATTGGTTAAGTGTTTTGATCACAAATGGATGCTCTATCTTGTCGAAGGCTTTTTCTGCACCTATTGATGTGATCATATGATTCTTATTTTTTAATTTGTGTATGTAGTATATCACATTAATCGATTTGCATATGTTGAACCATCCCTGTGCCCCTAGGATAAAGCTCACTTGGTCATGGTGTATAATCTTTTTAATATGTTGCTGTATTCGGTTCGCTAATATCTTATTTAGGATTTTCTCATCTGTGTTCATGAGAGATATTGGTCTGTAGTTTTGTGTGTGTGTGCTATCTTTACCAGGTTTTGGTATCAAGATAATATTGGCTTCATAAAATGAGTTGGGAAGTATTGTCTTTTCTTCGATTTTTGGAAGATTTTTAGGAGAATAGGTATTAAATCTTTGAATGTTTGGTAGAATTCACTGGTGAAGCCGTCTGGTCCTGAAATTTTACTTTTTGGTAGGTTTTTGATGATTGTTTCAATTTCTATACTGCTGATTGGTCTATTTAGATTATCCAGTTCTTCTTGATTCAGTGTAGGAAGGTCGTATTTTTCTAAGTACTGGTCCATTTCTTCTAGGTTATTGAATTTGATGTTATATACTTTTTCATACTATTCTTGTATGATCCTTTGTATTTCTGCAGTGTCTGTCATAATTTCCCCTCTTTCATTTCTGATTTTGCTTATTTGTGTTCTCTCTCTCTCTCTCTCTCTCTCTCTCTCTCTCTCTCTCTCTCTTTCGTCAGTCTATCCAGGGGATTTTCAATTTTATTTACCTTCTCAAAGAACCAGCTCTTTGTTGTATTTATTTTTTCTATTATTTTTTTTTCTTGTTGCTGTTCTGATTGGGTGTCTTTTGCTACCCCATTCTCTAAATTGCTGATTTGGTTGTCCTCTTCATCCAATCTGTTGATTCCTGCTAATGTACTCTTCATCTCAGGTATTATATCTTTTATTTCTGACTGGTTCTCTTTTATGTTTTCCATCTCCAATTTTATGTTTTCTATTTCTTTGTTAAAGTTCTCACTGAGTTCATCTACTATTCCCCTAAGGTCATTGAGTATCCTTATAACCAGTTTTGACCTTTGCATCTGGGAAATTGCTTATCTCCATTTTGATGAGTTATTTTTTCTGGAACTTTGTTCTGTTTTTCATGTGGGACTTATTTCTTTGTCTCTCCATTTTGGCTGCCTCACTGTATTTGTTTCTATGTGTTAGGTAGGGCTCCTAAGTCTCCCGGTCTTAGCAGAGTGGCTTTATGTAGTAGGTGTCCTGTGAGGCCCAGTGGCACATTCTTCCCTAGTTACCTGAGCCAGGTACAGGTGTGTCCCTGTGTGGACTGTGTGTGCCTTCTTGTAGTTGAGCCTTAGTTGCTGTTTGTTCATTGATGGCAGAGACTGACGCTTGGGCTGATTGGTTGTGAGTACTGACTGGTGAGAGGCCACCCCTACAGAGCAAGATTCACTTTAGCAGGACTCTGGAACCTGCCTAGTCTATAGGGCAGTAATTCTTAACAAATTTGAACACATTTTGTGATTACCAGGGCCATGCATATTGTGAAGTGATATGAGAATTTTTAAGTATAGCATCAGCTTTGTCCTTGCAACTCAAATAATTTGAAGTCTAATGGAAACTTCTCTTCATGGAGTTTATCCTCCTTGCTCAATATTCCTATCTATTTGTCATCCACAAATATTTTTAGACTTACTACTATGTGTACTGACCTGTTCTAGATGTCATGTTTCTTATTTATCTACTACATGAAAAGATTAAAATAAATTGGTTAAATATACTTTGTGTTTGCTCTAAATATCCTGGTATAAAGGTTTGGAAACCTGAACCATCAGAAGAATGCTGTACTGTACATTGTAGATGGTGTCCCAAGTAGATATGTCTCAAGGGAAAAAAAACATACTGATCCATATGTACAAGAGACTGAAATCCATTTTAAAGTAATATATACAAATGTAACTCAATAAATTAATTTTTTAGTTACATTCCCAAATTTCTAATGACTTTATAACTTTACAGTTGTGAATCAGAATTACAAAACTAATAACTTCTGAATTTGGTAGCTAATAAATAATATAGCCTAAAAACACAGTATATAAACCTGGGAAATGGTGACCCACTCAAGATCTTTTCACTTTTTAGTCCTGTATAAGCAGCCTGTCAGCCTTCCCCTGACAAAGCTCCCTTATCTTATTTATTGTTGCGTTGCCCTCCCTAAACTGCAATTTGTGGCATAAACTGGGTGGAAGATATTAATTATCTTAGGGCAAGGCTATGATTTACTTGAGTCAAGGCTCTTCATTCCTAAAAACAAACAACAACAACAACAACAACAACAACTATATGTCTCATAATGGAATATTTTTCAGCCTTAAAAGAGAAATCTTGCCATTAGTGACAACATATATGAACCTGGAGCACATTGTGTTAAGTGAAATAAGCCTGCACTCCACTTATGTGAGCTATCTAAAATAAGGAAACTCATAGAAGCAGAGAATGGAATGATGGTTGCAAGGGGCTGGTGGGAGGGAGAAAAGAATTCAATAGGTATACATTTTCAGGTATGCAAGTTGACTAAGTTCTAGAGATATGCTGTACAACATAGTGCCTGTAGTTAACAATACTGTATTGTGTACTTAGAGATATGTTAAGTGGGTAGATCTCATGTTAAATTTTCTTATTACAAAACACAGTTAAACAAAAAATCCCGAAGACATTCAAGGAAACTTTTTGAGGTGAAGGATATGTCTATTACCTTGACTGTGGTGATGGTTTCATGGCTATATGTATATGTACCAACTCATCAAATTGTACACATTAAACATGTAGTAAATGTATTATATATATTAAATATGTATTAAGTTATATACATTAAATGTTTAATTTTAATGTATATATTAAAATGTATAAATGTAAGTATCAATCTGTATATTACATATGTTAAGTTATACCTCAATAAAGCTGTTTTAAAAAGTAAAGGATGATTGGTATTTGGATAGGAGCAACATCATGAAACTTTTGCCATCTTTAGAGCTGAAGGGCAAGGGTTGGAAAAAGTGTTACAAAAATTTGTGTGAATTAGCATCTTGGAGGTAGGCTTGCCCAGTGGGAAAGCTATCATCAAGGGATTCAGAAATTGCCCAACATGTGTTTCTAGAGAAGAGAAAGAATGGAGGAGATATGCCCCAACCTTTCTTCTCCTCACTTGTATCCAGTTAATGTTCCTCTTTGGCTGAACTGCAAGTGAAGCTAGAGAGCCTGAGAGATGCTGTGGGAGTGGAGCTATCTTACAAGGCACAGAAAAATTAGAGAAGAGCAGAAAAGGAAGCAGAATGTATAAACAAACAGAATGAGTATCATATCCTGTTCTGTTAGTCCTGCCTTCCTAGATTCATCAGTACCTTGAGTCGGGCACATATCTATTTTACACTAAATAGCCATAATAAGAAGCTATAAGTAACTTCTTATGTGTTTCTTCTTGATAAATTAAAATAAGTGCTTAATTTTGTAAAAGAGATCTTTCAGAATATTTTTGTTCTTACTTTTCACTTTGTTTTTTGCCCCTCGAAGTCCCATGTTCTTATTGAATTGACCATCTACCCTCTAAGTCAACTGTGTTTGTGATTTTATTTTAAAGAGTTATTAAGTGAAGAAAATTATCAGATCAAATCTGATTAGTAGTATTAAAATAATGCAATCTTGAGGTCCTTCTCAGTCCTCTATGAATCCTTCTGATTCTGTTCTGGTTTGTACTTTGTAAGTTAATCCTTATGTTGAAATAAATTTAGGTCTTTCCTTACTGATTCCTGTTGGTCAATTAGATGAATTTGCTCATTTATCTGGGTTGGTTCTATAGCCAGTGTTTATTTTGGTTTTGTGTACTTTAATTTTGTACTGCAGTTTATGACTTATTTTGTTTGTCATCATTCCTCAAGGGCTTTACTGGAAAGAAATATAAATCTCATCCACTAAGGCAGAAAAACGGGTTGGATTTAATGTTCCTTATGTTGTCTTAATTCTCTTTTTGTGAGAAACTAGATATAAAGCAAAAATTTGAGTCATAATTTAGTTCATAGTGTGATCAAAATAGCATGGAGCTGACATCTGTATTCCTAGGCCTCATTCAACAATAAGTGGTATGAATATGGAAGAGGTACTTTACTCCTTTATATCTTAGAAGCTTAATCAATAAAATATGAGAATCGAACTGCTTTATATTTAATATTACATTCAGTTTCTAATATTCTTAATCAGGAAGTGAACTAAAGGTTACTGAAGGCCTTTTCTTTAGTCAGTACTCTATAATATGAACAGTGAAGAAAGAACGGAGGTGACATTGCATTATAAAATGATTTTATTTCCAGATAAGAAGTTGACTCAATCTGTTCAAACACTATTCTCTTACCTGATTTGAACAACAAATAAATAAAGCATGTTCAGCAATACAAATTATTGAACCTGTGATATTTCCTTTCCCTGGACTGAAAAGTTTCTTCTAATTTGTTCATGTTCCCAGTTTAGCTGAACCAAGTCAGTTTATTATCTCTTTAAGCTAAACACCAACATTTCATTGTAGTGACTGTGATAATCACAGTGCCTTGAGTTTGTACAGTGCCCTTATTGTAAATGATGGTGTAAATATTCACCAAGAGTTCAGGAATAATGAAAAAAACCTTTTTGTGCCACTGGCATCAAAAGATCTTGAAAGTGGATAAAGTAGTGCAGTAGGGAGAAAATGGCAACAAGAAAGAGAAGAGAACAGAGAGAGCAATGGGAGATGAGAGACCCTAAAGAAAGCAGTTGGATTCTTCCTTTTTAAGATAATTTGATGTGAAAGAAAAAAGTCCCTAACCTATTATACTTAACTGTTTTTTCCTCACTTTTTCAAGTACTTAGAACTATTAAGATTATATTAATTTTTTTAAAAATAATATTCTTTTCAGTAAACTCTCATTGGAAGGATCTTATTTGGTCATTAAGTATTTTATGCATTTCAAAAACAAACATAAATTACATCCAGATATGGCCATTTGTAACTGACCCTAATAAACTGTCAGAGAATTTAATCTGAAGACTGATTTTAAACTCAATTTTGCTTTCTTCAGCTCCTTATTTCCATCAAGATAATTTCGAAGAGCTATGGGGGTATGTCTCTGTAGAATATGTTCATTCTTTCCAAAATTTCAATTTACTTCTTTATATTCATGGAGAGTTTATGATTAGAACCAAGCTATCCCATGAGGACAGAGAATAGCACATTAGTTATAATGAAAGGACTAAAATAGGAAGCCCTTTCTTATTATACAGGTTGACAGTTCTCAAACTCTATGGGCTTTCCTGTTTTCCATCCCTTTCCAGAGGGACAAATGAGAGATTAAGCAATATTGGAGGGTCTTGGGGTCCACTTTCCTGAGGAAGCAGTAGAATAAGTATTCGAGGGAAGTGAAACATAAAAGGGAGAGAGATTGGAGAGGAATGGTGAAGGGGAGAAAAGAAGAATGAGGCAATCTTAATTCACCCAATATTATTATTTTTAATGGAAGAGTTTATTTTGTATTCTAAGACAGATAGTCAACTGCAACTCTGAGTCTCTGGAAGACAAAGGCTCCTCTTTACCACAATTTCTGTAGATGATAACTTATAGAGTATTATGTAAATAAAAACTTCTTAAATATTTTACGGAAGCACACTAGTCACATGTTTCTAGAAGTTTCATATTCTAACTAAATGTTAAAACAATGTTAGTGATATAAAGGTATTTCTCTGATTTTTAAAATCATATTTTGAGTCTAATATGATATTCGAGCTAACAATTTATATCCCTTGGATTACTAAATTTAATAACATATATCACTGAACTCTGTAAGAGGACAGGCATGCTAGACCTTTGTTATAGTGTTTCTTAAACCTCAATGTACTTAAAATTACTCAGGGCACTTATTTTTCATATTTTTTAATTAAAATTTTTTTTATTTCCTTTTCTTTCAAGATTTATTCTCTTAGCAACTTTCAAACACCCGATATGGTATTGTTAACTATAGTCACCATGCCGTACATTACATCCCCATGACATTTATTTTGTAACTGCAAGTTTGTACCTTTTGACCACCTTCATGCATTTTGCCCAGCACTCAACAAATGACAAACACCAATCTTTTTTCTGTATATATGAGCTTGGAATTTTTTTTTTTAGATTCCACATTTAAGTGAGATCATACGATATTTGTCTTTCTCTGCTTTATTTCAGTTAGCACAATACCCTCAAGGTTCATCCATATTGTCACAGATCGCAAGATTTTATTCTTTTTTATGACCAAATAATATTCCATTGTATATATACAAACATATCTCAGAGGTATTGTGGGTTCAGTTCCAAACCACTGCAATAAAACAAATCACACAATTTTTTTGGTTTCCCAGTACATATGGAAATTATGTTTATACTCATTAAAATGCACAATAACATATGTCTAAAAAATGTATATACCTAAATTTAAAAAATACTTTATTACTAAAAAATGTGAACCATCATCTGAACCTTCAGTGAGTCATAATCTTTTTCCTGGTGGAGGGTCTTACCTTTAATTTGTAAAAAACACAGTATCTATGAGGTGCAGTAAAGTGAAGCACAATAAAATGAGGTATACCTATTTATCACAATTTCTTCATCCATTTATTCATTGAGGGACACTAAGGTTCTTTCCATATCGTGGCTATTATAGATAATGCTGCAAAGACCATGGGGGTGCATTTGTGTTTTTTGCATTAGTGCTTTTATTTTCTTGGATAAATATCCAGGAGTAGAATTGCTGGATCATATGGTAGGTCTAGTTTCATTTTTTGAGGAGTCTTCATACTATTTTTCATAGTGGCTACACCAATTTACCTTCCCACCACCAGTGCCAAAGGGTCCACTTTTATCCACATTCTCACCAACACTTGTTGCTTGTTGATGTAAGGATGATAGCCAATCTGACAGATGTTAGGTGATGTCTCATTATGGTTTTGATTTGCATTGCCCTGATAATTAGTGATGTTGAACATCTTTTCATGTACCTCTTGGCAATCTGTATATATTTTTTTGGAAAAAAATGATTATTCAGTTCTTCTGCCTATTTTTCAATTGGATTTTTTTTTTGCTATTGAGTTGTTCCAGGGGACTTGTTAAAATGTAGATTTTGATTTAATAGTTTTGAGTAGGGCCAGATACCCTGTATTTCTAACATGTTTCCAGGAGAGATTAATAAGGCAGCACTTACAACCATGCTTTGAGTAATTAAAGGTTATTGCTTAAGATATGGAGTCAGGCAGATCAGAATTTGAATCAAGGCTTATCTATTTACTGACATTTCATTTTGTTAAATTTAAGTTTCTATGTTTTAGATTCCTAATCTGTAGAACTGGAATAAAAGTACCTCTATGCTGGCAATTTTGTGGCTATTAAATAAAATACTGTTATATATTGTGGACACTAAATGAAATACATAGGATGTGTGTATATGTCCTCATTATTGTGACTAGTACATGATAATTTCTTTTTAAAGAACTGAGTTAGTTACTTTTATTTTTAGGTAAAATGTCTTCATATTTAACATAGCTTTCTGTCTACATCTTAAGATGCTAGATAGTATGAAGAGTTAACTTTTTCTTTTGACAGGATTTCAGACCTTATAATATATTCATTTTTATTCTGTTATCTAAAGCAAAGACATAGAAGTACTAGAAAGGGATAAAAATTCATCATAAAATGGATGAGTGCCTTTGAAGCACTCGGCTCTCAGAAAATGGTCTGCTTTTATCCTATCAAATGACATTAAGCTTATCAGATCAAAACAAGTGCAGGGACATAGAAAAGATGGAAAAATGCTGATACCAAGAAGGCACAATTGGGCTTTTTTTTAAAAATAAGAACACTACAAAAACCTAGAGGCTTAATTGTGAATGAAATAATCCTATATCACACATTGGAAAATTAGAAGAGTGTTTGTTATTTATTTCCTACAGCAATATGCCCTGACAGCCACAATGCTTTTTCCTCCTTCTGTTTGCTTTATCTTTTCAAATTTCATAGCTCCCTCTTATGTTTGCAGAGGGACTAGGCTGTTTAATAAGCCTGTGCTATATCTCCAGACTTATCAGGTCCACATCTGCACCTGAGGGAACTCATTGTATGCATTTCCCAGTCATCAAGTTGAAATTAAAATATTTTATAGTCCCCGACAAGTAGCAGGACAGTACTGGGAAGGACTTTTTAGGAGTAAGGTTCTAGTATTTATACCAAATAAAGTGTACATTTATTCATTTCTGTTTCTTTTTGAATCTGGTGTTTTCAGTTAGAAAACTACTTGTATTCATAATATTATTTTTGTTGACCTATTTGAAAGACAGTGACAAAAGTCTGAATTTTACATCCCTAAGATTAATTCAATACACATTTTTAAGCGTTTATGTGCAATTTATTATACAAAATGCAACAGGGGGAGGGTGGTGAGCCAAAGACCCAGTTCCTCTCTCTCTAAAGCTCATAATCCTGGATGGGATAACTATGCCTTGGAAAGAACACATAACCTTAGTACTACTTTTGACCCTGCTTCTAACAAACCATATGATCTCCGACCCTGGTGCTTATCTTCAGGCAGAGGATTACAGTTACCTCATTTATGTAATGAGAGAAATAGATTGGACCAATGTTTCCAAAATTTGAGTGGTTATGAACTCATCTGGATAATTATTAAAAGTATAGGTGCCCAGAATCTGAAGATTCTGATTATGCAGATCTGGGGAAGCATTCAGGAATCTATATTTTCAATGGTCACCTTTCTTAGTGATTCTTTTCATCAAGCAAGTGTTGGGGAGGGAGAAATTTCCCCCATACCTCTCTTGGCTGGACTATTAATATAATTGACATAAGACAGATTAGCAGGAGAAAAAACAATTTAATATGTGCACATGGGAGACTGTAAATGATGCTCAGAGAAATAATTGAAGCAGGAAGCTTTTAATGCTTTTTAGACAAACAGTAAATTTATGAGGATTTGACAGGACAAAAATCTTAGGTTTGGGTGCTTATTAGTGAGGAATCTAAGCAAAGTTTGGGCTTGGGTAGTAAATAAAGTAAAAATAAATAAAAAAACAAATAAATAAATACATAGATAGATAAATAAATAAATAAATATTAAGGTTTGTTTATAAATGCTTCTCAGCCCTGAATTTTTTATCTCTGGTGATAAAAATGTCTTTTTTTTGTTAGCTCCTAGAAACAGGGAAAATACCTTGCACACAGGAGATTTATCTCCTGTTTTTAGGGGAAACAGACAGAGAGAAAGAGAGAGAAAGAGAGAGAGGTCAGCATATTCTTCTTACACTGGCAGTTTCTTAAATAACTTTAATTCAAAATAGTGAACATGCTATTATGAGAGATTTAGGGACGGGCTACCCTGTGCCCTGGTACTAGCTATGGATATATAGAGGCATGTATTTCATGTTTATTATATCTAGAATATACTATGATTTTATTATTTCAAAAATAACTATATTTCAATGATATGTATAGTATCAAATGAATTATAATTAAATGCTATTGGAATTTATTAAAGAAGGAACTAATTCTATCTTGGATGATCAGAGAAGGGTATAAACTTTAAAATGTAGATATGATTTGAACACATAGAAAAAGAAAAGTGTAACAGGTGGGGGTACAGAATGAATAAGATACAGATTAATAAAAGGAAATGCAAATTAATTTTGACAATGCATTCTTTGTTTCTTTAGAGCATATAGATTATTTAATGGTCTAGTGAAAGGTAAAGCTGAAAAGGGAGATTGGTTTATATCATGAAGCAGCTAAGAGGTTTGGGAGATACACACACACACACACACACACACACACACACACAGAGCAGGTCCTCAAATGACTGTGTTTCTTCAACAATGTTTTGTTATAATGTTGATGAGAAAAAAAAATTAATTCCCACCTGGGGCCATTGTTTGGAGCTTGCACATTCTCCCAATGTCTGCATGAGTTTTCTTCGGGTACTCCAGTTTCTTTCCACATCCCAAAGGTGCATGTGAGGTGACTGGTGTATATAACTTGTCCCAGTCTGAGTTAGCATGGGTGTGTGTGATGCTCCATATGATAGAAGGGCATCCTTCCCAGGGTGGGTGCCTGCCCAACACTCTGAACTTCTGACATAGACTCTGGCCACCTCTGACCTTGAACAAAGCTTAAGACAAGCCTTTATATTAGATGAGTAGCATAGTAGAAATAGGAAAAATGAAGACAGGACATGGATACCGCTAATAAGATACGGTAGTTAAGGTGAGAAATGAGTCAGTAACACGATGTATATTGCAGCTAGAGAACATGATTGTGGTCAAGGGAGCGGGGACAGAGTTGTGGGTGAGGAGGAGTTCTCTGAGTAGAAAAAACTATGACCTAGGTAGAATCTGTCTTTTCCTTCTTAAAATTCCAGGAGTTGACAGATCCTATTTTATACATTTTTTAATTGTATATCTCTTTCAAATATTAAAATATATTTGTAGAAACAAGGCAATCACATTTCTAACACCCTCTTATTTTCTTTCAGTGTCATAGTGTTAATGATATTGCTCAGTCCTGTCAACATCCTTTCATCTGGTTTTGCATAGACAGATTAGAAGAAGGCCTGCTTTCTAAAGACTGCCAAATAAGCCCAGGATGTACCATTTTCTCCTTCCTTCCTGACTTAGTCAATATTTGTCTTAAGTGTAGTAAAAGTCTTTCACAGGTAGTTTTTATTGCTCCCCTCCAGCCTTGCTCTGACTAAGATTTCTCCCTCTTGTGTCTGCTTCCTCCCACATATCTTGGTCTATTTTATCCTGTAGGAAGTGCTTGGATATAAAGAATACAGTCACTGCCAGCCCTTCCCATAACTCTTGGCTCTTATTTTGTTATGGTGCAGGTGAGAACAGGGACCCACAGCCGAATCAGAGAGAATTAAGAGCCTTTATTAGCAGGCCAGTGACTGACTCTCTACCAGGCAGGGTTAGAGGAGATCAGCCCTGGGGTTTTAGAGTGAGGCAGTTATAAAGCCTAGAACAAGCAAGCAGATCACAGAAGCAGAAGTTGGCCATTAGCACAATACATCGCCTAGTACCACAGGCTGGTTAACAAGTAAGTGGATTACAGAAGCAGACACCCTAGTTAACAAGTAAGTGGATTACAGAAGCAGATATTGGCCATCTTCGTATCTTATACAACATACCTCCTAAACCATACCCAAGCAAGTAGGACAACTTCTGGTATCTAAAGATATTTCTTTCCTGTAGCTGACTTAGCTAGTTGGCTCACTTGAAAATTTTCCACCCTTAACAATTTCAGTCCTGAAAGGTCTCTGGCAGGCATAGAATAGGACCATTTATGAGTTACCATTAAGTATCACCAGGCATGAGTCACCTTGAACCCTATGATTCTAAAACATCAATAATGACAGAAAAGGAAATGTTGGAAGGAAGGCCAAAGGAATCAGTGGTATATTGTAGAAGAACAATTTGTCCCCCCAAGATATGTCTTTTTGGCATAAACATTATTTAGGCTGGTTAATTTTAAGAAATAGCAGACAAGTTAGAAGCTCTGAAAACTAAGTAGAAGTTACCCTTTATAAAATAACATTTATATTGGTAAGGGACCACTCCTTTTGTAAGGGTGTCTCCCGCTTTGTACCAAGAAGAAAAATATGACTTCATCTCTAGAAACTCTTATCAATGCAGAAGACAATTTAAATCTGCATAACAATTCTACCCTTGTCGATAGTGCTTTTCCTGGCAACCTCCCAAAACTGACTTCCCCTACTTCTAACATCTTTTGTCTTCAGCTAATGATGGTACTTAAGGTGGTGGCTTCAGACAGTTTGTCTAGTTACGCAGTTTTCCATGTTTTTCTCTGAAAAAGAAACACTTTGAAAATGTTTTCAAATAATTATTCATCTATTTATACCTGAAATTTTTAAACTTTGTATTGTTAAGGGTGGAAAATTTTCAAGTGAGCCAACTAGCTAAGTTAGCTACAGGGAAGAAATATCTTTAGATACCAGAATTTGTTCTACTTGCTTGGGTGTGGTTTAGGAGGTATGTTGTATAAGATATGAAGATGGCCAACTTCTGTTTCTGTAATCCACTTACTTGTTAATCAGGGTGTGGTACTAAGTGATGTATTGTGCTAATGGCCAACTTCTGCTTCTGTAATCTGCTTGCTTGTTCTAGGCTTTATAACTGCCTCACTCTAAAACCCCGGGCTGATCTCCTCTAACCCTGCCTGGTAGAGAGTTGGTCACTGGCCGGCTAATAAAGGCTCACAATTCCTTTTAACTGGCTCCGTAGGTCTTAGAATTGATCATGCCACAACAAGGAGTTCTGCTGGGCATGTCAGGGAGCAAAATTTGCCACCCCAAAAGGTGTGTCTTTGGCATGAGGATTGTTTTTAAGGAACAGAAGACCCAGGAAGTTTTTATTTTTGCCTCCCTCTTTACTGTGTAAAAGAATTTAGACAGAGGGCCTATAGCAGGAAGAGAGCTATTATCAGAGATAACTATAAAGAATATGGGCTAGATGTGGTGGGCTGGGGGAGCTAGGCAGGACCTGTAATCAAAGTTCTTTCTGCTTCCCATTGTCTCTGCATGGCATGGCAAACATTTGTTTACCAAACATTTGCTCTTCCCAGTTGCCTGTTAAATGTCTTCCTTCCCTTTGAAGATCCCACAGTTTTACCCACTTCTCCTCAGCTCAGGATGGCATATAAATCTCAATAGCATGACTTTTGGAAAGCCTCATGTCTTTGGGGTTTTTATATGTATGTAATTAAATTTTATTTTCTCCTATTAATCTATTTTAAGTTAATGTTTAGACCAGCCAGAAGAACCTAGAAGGAGAGAGGAAAACTTCTGCCTCTGT
>PVKZ01006551.1:0-33491 GCA_004027375.1 Macroglossus sobrinus | reverse complement strand
GGAAAGACAACCTGCTCAATGCCTGGAGAACGCCCTATGGCGCCAGCATTTTTCAGGTACTGGTGTCTGGGGCCCCCCCGCCCTGCAGGACACCATGCACCCAGGGGCCTCAGGGAGACTCCAGTGGCAGTTAGACAGAGGCATCTCCCCAGGTCCTCCCCTCACCAGCCAGCAGCCACCAAAGCAGGTGGGCAAATGTCAGCCCACAGGCCATGGGCCACATCTGCACACAGCCTGTTTTGAATTGTGGTAAAATACACGTACATAAAAGTTGCCATCTTAACCATGTTTAAGTGCACAGCTCAGCGGCATTAAGCACAAGCACATTGCTGAGCCACCTTTCCCACTGTCCGTCTCCAGAACTTTCTCATCTTCCCAAATTGACCCTCTGTCCCCATCAAACACTCACTCCCCTCCCCTCCCCCAGCCCCTGGCTCCACCATCTACTTCCTGTCTATAGATCTGACTTCTCTGGCAACCCCCTGTGAGTGGGATTGCAATGTTTGTCCTTCTGTGTCCGGCTGCTTTCACTGAGCACAATGTCCTCCAGGTTCATCCATGTGGTAGCTGGTGTCAGAATGTCCATCCTTTTTTAGGCTGAGTAGTAGTCTGGATGGACTGCGCTGTTTAACCATCGCCTCCTGATGGACACGTGTTTCTACCTTCTGGCGATCCTGCTGCTGTGAATGTTCACATACGAGTTTTTGTGCAGACACATGTCATTTCTCCTGGACACATAGCTAGGAGCAGAATTGCTGATAACCGTTTAATCTCTGGAGGAACTGCCAGATGGCTCTCCAGTTTTTTTCCATTCCCACCAGCAGCACAGAGGGTTCAAAATTCTCCCATCCTCACCAACACTTGTTATTGTCTTTTTTATGATAGCCATCCTCGTGGATGTGATTTTTATATTTTTAAAGGGTTGTAAAAAAAAAAGTAGAATATGTAATGTCGATTTATTTAGCCTCTGGACTTAATTGCTAAAGACTTATTTGGACTTTAGGCCTAACCTGAGTTTACTGTTGGGCTCCTACAGAGATTTTGCTGCATGCTTAGCCCTCTGCTGTGCTGCCCTCCTGCCTCACACACCCTCTCTGAGCTTCCCAGGAAAGGGCAGTGCTCCAGGTTCATCTTTTAGTGCTTTTCTCAGGGGCATCTAGAAAGGTTCAGATCTGGTTCCGTTGTCTGTCTTAGCCTCACCTTGACCACAGGCTCGTTCTCAGCTGGTGCTGGCCACTTACCGCCTTGCCTCTTTCCTCTGTCATATGGGTTGTCAGGAGCTTGCGCCAGCCTGTGCCAGCGTTGGTTATGCCTTAACCTATTTTATCTCTCTTCTCCCCTCCTGACAGTCCAAGGAATCATCATCGGTGCTCAGCTGTGACATCTCTGGGAATAATAAGTACATCGTGACAGGCTCGGGGGACAAGAAGGCCACCGTGTATGAGGTGGTCTACTGAACCCCACTTCCTGCACCCCTGACCCTACTCCTGGGGTGTCTGGGACAGGGACCCCCACACCCCCCTTTCCAGTCCTGTGGGCGCCAAATCTCATCTGCTCTCTGGCCGACCCCCTATACCTTCCCCTGCTGGACGTGGGGCCAGGAGGGCAAGGAGACTTTGGGAAATAAATGTATTTATCACAACTGCCTCTGTCTCAGGTAGGGGAACTGGGCACCATCACTTTTGTTGGGCAACTATTACTGAGGGATGGCCACTTTCCAGCTGTGTGACCATGCGTCAGTGGCTTTCCTTTTCCCTAATCTGGACAATGAGGTTATTCATTCTGCGTGAAATACCGTGAGGTGTGCCATGAGTGGGTGTGGTGTATGCAGTATGGCTTGTTATATGCACGACAAATAGCCCCCAGGTCTCAGTGGCTGCACAGACATTTCTCACGCCTGCCTGTGTGGCAGGTGAGGTTCAACTCCAGGTAGACACACAGGGCTCCGGGATGGTGAATGGTTCACCACCTTGATATGTAGTGTCAGGGTCCGACACAGCAGGGAGACAAGTCACATGTGGCTTTTAAACCTGGCCCAAACATTCCTTAGTGCCAGACCTTTTTATGGTGTCACCTCAGACTGCCCAGACACAAAGGGTGGGGAATTACAGTGGAGCGCATGACTATTTGGGATACAGTCACATTTCCTTTGATACCCAAAGGTAACTCCTAAGAGCCTGATACACAATTCCTGGCCCACTCACTGTCACAGCAAAAGTCTTAGTCCCAGAGGAGATGGTGGCTAAACCGAGAGCTGAGGGAGGAGAAATGACTGTTGGGAATGGCCATGAAACACAGAGAACAGCATGTGCAAAGGCTCAGAGGTAAGGACTCCAGATCAGGCTTAAGCCGAGGAAGCCCATACACTAGGGGGCCAAAGAAGGGGCAGGGCTTGTTGGGGTGGTGACTAGTCAGGTCGGGTTCTGGAAGCTCTGTGGGCTACAGTGAGGACTGAGTTAGAAGGGACTAGGGGGGAGGAAGCAGGAGTAGGGATGCTGCTGAGGCCTTCTAGGGGGAGATGGCAGGGTGACAAGGTCACTGGAATTTCTTTATGGAGAAAGATAATTCTGTGGCTAAGGAATCAACCTGTTGATGCCATCTGGGACGCTGCTTTTCTTGGAAGGACAAGTGAGCAGATGGTGATTTTGGGGAGTCCCACAAAGAGGGTGGACTTGTCTTGGTGTGAGTGGATGGGGTGTCTTGGGAAGGACTGAGGACCCCGCCCCTGGAAACATCTCTCCATGGCACGTGGAGATCTGCTGGGGAGTAAGAGGGAGTGACCCCACTGTCCCTCCCCCACTGAGGGCAGTGGCTTTGGTCAGATTCTTAGACCCAAGGTCTTTCTAAATCTCAAAGAAATGGCCAGGGAACAGGAAACAGAACCAGATTAGCTCTGCTTTTTCCAATGGCTTTATTACACATGACAAAGACCACCAGGTCCCCCCACCCATGCCCCTCCACCATGTTCCCCTGTGCTTGGAGAAAAAGACCAAGAAAAGGACCCTGAATTGAGATGACATGGGCAAGCCCCTCAGTATGTGATCTAGTACACTGAGGCATGATCCTTGGACCCCGTGACGACCAGGCGGTTATTAAGGGACACGTCACAGCACATGATGGAGGAGGTCTCGGGTACCTGGGAGGGTCAGGGAAGAGAGCAAGAAGGGCTCACTCACCCTTCACCGTAACTCTGCCTGTCAGTTGAAATGTGGCTTCTCCCTCTGGAGTCTTCACTTTGGGATCCCTGGGCTCAGCCTGAGTGTCAAAGACACCTGAGCACTGCCCGCCCCGGTACCTGGAACACCATGGCCCCTCTGGGCATGTTGTAGATGCTGACCAAGTTGTCCATCCCAATGCTCACCCACCACTGGCCTGGAAGGAGGCAGAGAGGCACAGGATCAAAGCTGGCAACTGAGGGCTAGCCCCCTGGAGATCTGGGACACGGAGGGAGCCCCCACCTCCCTCACAGCAGAGAGACTTCTGCCCATGAAGGGTGTGGGCGGTGATGTCGGGAAGGGTTGAGCCCAGTCCATCTGAGTGAGGCGGGTCCTATGGGAGGCAGGGGCCACGGGGGACTGCCCCCACCTACTCCTGGCCACTCACCCAAAGGGAAGAACTTGAGACCAAGGACGGTGCTGTTCTTATAAGCCACCATGTGCTTCTGGCCCCTGCAGTTGGGTTGCAGCCACTGCTGGCCATTGGTTGTGCCCACCAGAAGCCAGTCCTCCCGGGGGCTGGGGGATATGCTTATTATCTGGAGGTAGGTGGCAGGAAGGCACCTGGTCAGGGGTCCGCCTGGCCGGGAGATGGAAAGGAGCACAGGGGCCCAGCCTAGGGGCCAAACACCTGCCTACTTCCTAGTTGCCCTGATAAGCAACCTCACAACTCTGAGCCTCAGTCTGCTCATTAGTAGAGTGGTCTGGTCTAGAGCATGTCCATCCAGTGTCCCCTGTCCCTCCCAGCATTACCAAGACTTGGGACACCACTATCCCCACCCTACCCTTCACCATCCATCTCCTTCTCTAGCCTGAGGCCCAGCCACTACCTGGCCACGCAGGCCCCATCCAGTCCTGCACACCTGGGACTCAAATTGGTGTTCCTGAGGCTCCCCAGTGGCCCTCAGGTCCCAGCACCGCAAGCAGGCATCTAGACCCCCCTGCCCAGATGTTCTGGCCTTTGACAGAAATGCTCTTGGCTCCATTTGGGGGGCCCAGTAGGTCCCTGGCCAAGAGACAGAGGGGTTCGGGCTGAGACTCTGGGCTTTGGGCCCCAGGCACGTCACCCACCCAACCACTCCCAGCTGGCAGATGGGGACGCTGAAGTGAAAAAAAAGTGCCTCTACTGGGCTTTGAGGAGACAGCCCAGCCAAAGTTTGAACCTGAGTCTTCAACTCTCTCAAATCTAAGTTCAAGCAGGCAAGGGGTTTTCACCTGGAGACTGCTGGATCCCTGCTCAGGAAGGGGCTCTCAGGCTGACCCACCCACCCCGGGGTCACACCTGACTACGCTCTGGTCCCACAGGTCCCAGATTCTGATGGTGCCATTGGTGAAACTGGCAAAGGCCAGGCTGTCCACCAGGCTGGCAGCCAGAGCCTGGCAGGTGAGACCTGCACAGGTCAGCTCAGCTCTGACGTGTAGGGAGGGTGCCGTCATGTCCCACATGCTCACACCAGCCAGGTTGTGGCCACCTGTCATCAGGGTGGTGCTGTTGGAGAACAGCAGGCAGGTGCACAGGTAGGCCCCACGGGTCTGGGGTGGGCATAGGCCAAAGTGAGTTTCCTCCCCTGTGGACAGTTCTTCCTGTTCCCAGAAGCCGCACCCGTGAGCCAGCCTGGACCTCACCTGCACTGGCAGTTGGCTCTCAGGTAACCTGTCCTCCACTACCTGGCGAATTAGGCTCCACACTTTGACGCCACTCCTGCCACAGGTGAACGCATGCCGCATGAAGCTGCTCACTGCCGTGGCCAGCACAGGCTCCCCATGTTTCAGTGTGCGCACCCTCTCCATCCTGTATGGGATGGCCAGCTTCTTGGATTGGCAGGGCAAGGCATCTGGCCTCTTCCAGGTGTCTTCGAATTCCTCAGGGTCCCAGCATCTTAAGGAGGGGAGGCATCGAGGTCACCAGCCAGCCTATGAGCCCCTCTGCCCAGAGGGGGCACCCACCAAACCCCAGAGGGACTCTGTTCTGTTTTGGTTGGAAGGATCTTCTCTCAGGCCTCATTTCCCACTACACCGCCCTTCTCCCAATTTCCACCCACACCCCTCCAAGCACGCCCTCTCCCACAACCCACCTGGAAAACCCATGTTCATCCCTCAGGGTCCTAGCCATCACACCTCTTCCTCTAGGCCAGCTGCCTCTTGCCTAGCTGGCACCCCAAGCCTCAGCCACAGGTTGGAACTGTAGGCATTGGGTTCTGACACAGCCCTCCATGCCCCCTTCCAAAGTAGGGTGTCCTTCCTCAATGCCTTGAACCCAGGTTGGCTGTGTAGGGAGGGACAGCACTGTGTGAAGGGGCGAGGGAAGGTGCACCCACACTGCTGGACCCCTCTACCCCCAGAGGTACGGAGAGAAGGACAGAGCCCACATTCACATGGGCTTCATGAGGTGACAGACTCTCCCAGCAGGCTCCTGAGGTGGGCCGAGATTGCAGCTAAGCCACACTGGCTCCCTCTACCCCAGGATACCCAACTTTCAGGGGGAGATGCCAACTCAGGCCTGGGTCTCACCTGGGTCACACGAGAGAATGTACCCCCTGGTGCCATGCCTGGCCCTGTGTCCTCTACTCGAGAACTTGCAGGGGAGTTGTAGGGGGTGCCGGCAGGCTGAGAACTGGGCAGAGACAAAGGTGGGTGAGCGGCGGGCATGGCCTTCTGGTAGCCAGTTGCCCCCTCCCACTGGAGTTACCCAAGGCGTCTTTGTTACATGGTTCCACTCCCAAGTAGCAAAGTCCTGGCTCCCAGCTTTGCTGCACGTGAGAAACAGGGTGACCTGGTCAGTCCAGGGGTCCTGCCCAGGTTCAGCCTCAGAACCAGAAGCCTTAGGGAGGCGAGACTTGGCAACTGCCCTGAGTGGCATGCTTCTGTGCAGGTGGAGCTGTGGACAGCTTCAAGGCACAGTCTTGAGGCCTTGGAGGGCCTGCGGGTGGGGGAGGCTGACCAATCCCACAGGAACCTGAGCACTCTACCCCCCCGGGGGCCCAGCCACGATAACTCACTCACTTACCAGGCCTGGCATCTGTTCTGTCACTACGACCAAAGAAGAAAGAGACAGAGACAAGACAAGGTTTAGTTCATGCTGCCCTCCAGCAAGTGGCCCAAGGCCACCCCTCCCATCCTTGGGAAGACTCACACCTGTGTCCTGGCTCGTCCACCTTATTGGGGTTCCGAGCAAAAATCTCCCAGAGTTGCAGGGTCAGGATATCATGCCAAAACTGGGGCTCCAAGTCCCAGGACAGCTGCATGGCTAGCTGGTGGATGGGGGTGCCATTCACTCCGGAGGGCTGCTGGAGCCAGTCAGATGACCTCCTGGCCATGATATCTTCGAAGTTTGGCCCCTGGAGACCAGACGGCTGCGGGGGCTTGACCCCTGGCTGCCAGGGAGTCTTGGGGCCGGCCAGCTCTGAGGAGTCCCTGTCAGCCTGCTCACCAAAGGGAGGTTGGCTGCAAGTCTCCATGGTCTGTAGAAAGTGTTCTGCCTGGGGGGAGGAGGGGAGAGATGTCACTCCAGCTAAGGCTCTGTGATGGGACAGCCCTGGGCGCGAAGCTCCTCCTGCAAGTCAGTTTCCCCGCGTGTAAAGTGGGGATGCACCACCAACCACAGGCATTTCGGGTGATTCTCCATAAGCAGAGTCCCGCACACTACACTCAGTGAGTTCCCAGCACCCAGCAGCCTCAGCAGCCTCAGCAGCGCGTGGTAAAACCCAACCCCAAGGGCCAGTCACCAGTACAATAAGGCCCAAAGTAGAGATCCAGGTTCGCCTCCCTGCTACTTTTCTCGGGATGTTTGAGAACAGGAACCTTTATGTCACCCTTTTGCTTAGAATGGCTCCACAGAGCGAAACTACATATTCGTTCCCCTATGTGGGGGTGACATCTTAATTTACTTAAAAAGATACTAAGAAACTGGACGATGACCTGTTGGAGAGATGGACCTGCAGGACAGTCAGGACAGCTGGTGGGAGGGTCGCTTACATTATTTCATATTGAAAATTAACCATATGACCACAATCGATTCTAAATTTAAAAGTTTTTACGGACACAGAAGGGCCTGAGTGACCTATGTCCAAGTTTCCTTCCCTCCCTCCCCACAGGCCAGATGTCTGTCCTTGTTGCATACGCTATTCCCACTGAGCCCCCACCCCCGTTCTCCATGGCACAGCTTCGCTCTTAACCTCTCTTTCCATGAGACTGTGCCCTGCCACACGGCAGCCACTGGCCACAGACACTGCTAAAACATAAAACATAGTTAAAAAATGGCATTCCACCAGTTCCAGCGGCCACACTTCAAGTGCACAACAGCCATATGAGGCCAATGGCTGCCAGAGCCGATGACACAGGCATGGAGAACCAAGGGCAGTGGTTTCCAGGATGTGCCCAGTGTCCCGCTGAGGACACAGAGCGAACACGGCTAGAACCTTCCGGCCGTGCGCCCAAGGGGAGATCCACCTCTTGGCAGGATAAGCATCTCTGTAGGAACGGGCATGTGTGCAGCTATATTTAATCCAGTGCCAGACTAAACACAGTGACAGTGAATTGTTCTAGAGCCGCTTGTCTGATGAGGTAGCTGCTAGCTTCGTGTGTCTACTGAGCACTTGACATGTGGCTGGTGCCACCTGTTTAATGTCAACTTAAATAGCCACAGGTCCCATGGCTACCGTTTAGGGTAGTGTGGACTTGGCCTTTAGCTGGCCTATGGCCTACTCCCTTCCATGGCAGATGCTTAGAAGACACCTCCCCCACCAAGTTGTCTGGCCCAGGGCCAACTCCAAAGTCCTAGAGAAACGATCTGATTCATGAAGATAATCGATAAAGAAGGACAGTGTACGCGCCTACAGCTATCAGCTGTTTGACAGGTGACTCTGTGTTGGCACTCTCATTTTGCAGAGGAGAAAACTGAGGCCCCAAGATGCAGGGCCAATTTCTCAAAGTCAGAGGAAACACAGGGGCCAGACAGCATTCACCTGCCTCCCTTCACAGCCTGGTCCCTCCTCTGCCTGCTGGGCAAAAAAAGGATGGTGGCCGGAGGAGCTGGGATGTGAAAGCCCCTTCCAGCATCCTGAGAGCTCTGGGCTGCTGCCTCCTGGGGCCATGTTGGTGATGGATTCCCCACCTGGGTCTCCAAGCAGCACAAGGCCCTGGGGAGCCTTCCCCAATTCGCCCTGGCTTGTTAATGCGCAATTTACTGGCACTTTAATGCATTCAGCATGAAAAGTGCTGCTCCCTCTTACCCTGCTAGCTGGCCCTCCCTGGGGAGAGCTGTGTGCAGGCAGGCGGTAAGAGCAGGGGGCTGCTGCTGCTGCTGCTGCTGGGGATTTTAAATGCATAGCAAGGAGGCTGGGAAAACGAGGGAGGAACAGGAGGAGGAGGGAGAGGAGGTCTGTGCAGGACCACGTGGCTGGCAAGGATGTTAGGGATCATCGCCTGGGGCAGGGAAGTGGGGGAACTCCTGGGTTGACCAAAACAAGGAGCCTATCTTGGGGCCTCAGCCCCCACCTTTTGATACTCGGCAAGTGCTGTCAGTTTCCTCTCAAAACACATCCACAGTCTCATTACTTCTCACCACCGAACCGATCTGTGTGACCAGCATTCCACACCTGGACGGTCCCAGCGTCCCCAGCTCCTGCTCGGGCCCTCTACAGCCTGTCCTCCATGCTGCAGCCAGAGGGCACCTGTGAGCACCCAAGTCATGTCCTCGGAGGTCCACAGCTCTCCAAGGCTGCTGCCTCCCTGGGGTCAATGCACAAGTCTTCCCCACATCCCACATGGCTCTGCACGACCTCCACCCTCCCACCCTCACCTCCTCTTTCTCCCCCTCACTCCCTCTGCTCCAGCCCCAGGACCTTGGCATGTGCTGTTTTCCAGATACCCTAGACTGCAACCCACTCCCATCCTGGTCCCCCATGGCATGCTCTATGCCAACCCCAACTTGCCTGGCCCCCGCCATCTGACACTTCTGTTTACCAAGCTCTTCTCAACCCGAGGACAGGGGTTTGTCTGTGTCCTTTGCTATTTCCCTGGTGCCTACGACAGCACTTGGCAAGGTGATGGGTAAATATTTGTTGAATGAATAACTGTTCTGGTTGCTTCCTGTCCCCTACCCCCCATCTGTCTCTCCTCGTTCCCTGAGCTGCCCACCCCAGGCCCTGCTAAATCGCAGACATGGCCCTGGCCCTCTGCCAGTCACATCTGGCATAGGCGAAAGTCCTGCCAGCACCCAGGAAAAAGGGGCCAGGTGGCGGGAGGACAAGCAAGGGTGGAAGTCACGCTTCGGCTTGGGCAAAGTGCCCCATGCCAGGAGCCAGTGTCCCCGGGGAACTCAGACACACAGAGATGGCGATACGGGTATGCCTAGCACACACAAAAGGCCCTTCAGAGCTGAAGCAACTGACCTGCAAAGTGCTAAAGAGGCCCCTGGCCTCATCTGAGCCACGCAGGAGCCCAGGGAGCAGGCCAAGAGGAAGGGGTTCAGAGGATGGAAGATGCACTCCCAAGATGTGGGAATCCGCTGATATTCTGGGGGTTCCTGGTCCCACTCCTCCTCTGCCCACAGGCCACTGGGGCTCCCACCTCAATGGGGTAAAAGCCCAAGTCCTCTCAAGGCCCCCCCACCTTGTCCTCTCCCTGCCCTCCTCTTCTTTTCAAAGAGCGGCAGCCATACCTGAGCTCCTGGTCATGTACTTACCTGTCTGTGATGTTCCTGCAGACCCTGCCGGAGCCTCTGGAGCAGTGAAGGAACAAGCGTTGGTGGGTGGCAGTTGACAGGCATGGGCAAGGCTCTGGACTGTGAACTCTGCATGCTTCTCCCCGGCTGTGTGGCCCTGAGCAAGTCACTCGACTTCTCTGGTCCCTACTCTCATCAGATGGGACACCAGTTCATATACTCAGGACAGGAGCTAATTAGGGAGAACCCTGGATTTCATTCTAGATGTGAAGGGAAGGTCAAAGACCTCCCCCAGAGACCCCACCCCTGCTCTCTGCTCCAGCCACATGGGCCTCCTCGCTGTTCCTCCAATACATCAAGCTCAGTCCTGCCCCAGGGCCTTTGTACAGGCCATGCCCTCTGCCTGGACCACCTTTCCCTGTTTCCTCTAGAGGGAGCAGGAGCCCCTTATCTTCTATGAACACCACATCGTCTGAGAGGCCCTTCTTGACTACCCTAGCACAAACCTGTACTCGTTTTTCACTTCATCGTCTTCTCTTTTCTTTATAACACTCAAATTTTGTGAATCTTGTTTCTCTATTGACCTCTCTCCCTTCCCCTCAGAGCTGCCCTCTCCAATGAATTAGCCACTGGTCAAGTGTGACTACTTAAATCTAAATTAAAATTCAATTCTTTACAAGTGCTCAATTGCCACACGTGCCTAGTAGGTATAGACATTGTTGATACAAGACATGGAAAGTTCTAGAAGACATCAACACACTAGAACATACACCCATCAAGGGCAGGGACACTAGTCTGTGCTGTGGGTTGAAGAAACACCTTTCTTTCTTATTTTTTAAATTGTTTATTATTATTATTATTATTATTATTATTATTATTATTATTATTATTATTTATGTCTACAGCACCTGGTCCTTCCTAGGTGGTCTCCCATCCAAGTACTAACTAGGCCCAACCCTGCTTAGTAGCTTCCCAGATCAGACATCAGGCTTGTTCAGGGTGATATAGCCATAGACCATGGACTGTGGTTCCACTGTGGCGTGAACTTAGGACCTTCTGTTTGTAAAGCAGATGTGCTAACCGCTACACTATGGAACCACGTCTGAAACACCTCCTTTAACTATGAAATGTCTAGTTTCCATAGCAAAGTTAATAAGAAAAATTTGGGAACATTTGAGATCTTGCTTCCTGCACATGTCAGTTTGGCTCAAATAAACTCATAAAAATTATAACCATAAAATAAAGACTCATGAAGGTGAGGCTCAACAGCTTAGCTCACTCACCTAAAGTTAGCAAAATAGAAAAGAGGGTGTCCTGAAACAAGGCTGATGGGCCAGTCCAGAAGGTTCTGGGAGGAGCTGCCCAGGGCTCTGCCTGGCTTGTGGCTCCACCGAGTGGTAAATGCTCTCCATCTGGGCTGGCAAGTGAGGGGGGAACCTGTGGGAGGACAGACTGGCTGGAACAGGGACAGAACCCTTTCCCAGAATGAGCCCCAACCCCCGCAGGGCAGGAATGAGGGTCCCTTCAAAGAGCTGCATTTAAGGCAGCGTCAAGAGGAATATGATTTTAATGCATTTAAAAACGTATAACTGAATGCAAGTATGTTCATGCTTTCAGAGAAATCAAACATCTAGATGAAAGCCTGGTTGGTATTAACTGGTTTTCCTTCTGCTTCAGACTCTTCCAGTAGTCTGTCTTTTGGGTCAGAGGCTTAAGGCCACAGCTGGGCCTTGAATCCTTGAATTGTCCTCAACTGGGGAACTGCTTCTTGAGGAGATCCAGGAAGCCCTGATGGGTCATGGCTGAAGAGATGGCCCCTGCGTGAGCCTGGAAAGGTGGTGGGTGGGTGTGAGATGGGACCCGCTAACCTGAAGGTAAATTGCCTTCTCTCTTGCCATTCAAATGCTTGTGGAGTCTCTTCCAGTTTGCATCTTATCTTAAAACATCAAAAGTATTCCCCTCTCTGGCCCTTTAAGGAAGAAGTTTGTCCACCCCTGGCCTAAATTGTTAGATATGGTCATCTCTGGAAAATGAGGCCCAGAGGCAGGGGTGGGGGTGGGGGAATGGGGTGGATTTTGCTTGTAAAACATTAACAGGTTGTGTTTTAGGCCTGGGGGATAAGAAGTTTAATTTAAAACAAGTGTCTCGGCACCTGTCACCTGTCTGTAGGTATGATGGGGTGGTGACCCCAGCTCAAAGACCAGGCTACCCCACTCCCGCCCTGCCTCAGAAGCAGGAGAATTGGACGAGCCCAGCCCCCTGAGGTTCTTACCCTCCCCTCAGGGGTTAATGCTACACTACGCCCTCCTCGCGGAAGATCCCGGGGTGGCATGGGGAGCAGCGGCTCACCATCTTTGGAGGGTGCTCCTGGTAGCCCAGCCGGCCCCAAGAGGTCATCTTCCGGTAGTAGGTAGTAGTCGCAAGGACTCTAAAAGTAACAAGAGGAGGCAGGTCCTGAGGGCTGGAGGCTGGGGACCGACAGGGACCAACCAGCCCCGCCCGCCCTGGGCCAAGAACACCACACACCACACCATGTCCTCGTCTCCCCTCCAGGACCTTGTCCTGGGCCTTAACCCCCTTCCTGACCTCCAGCACCCATTGCATTCCCTACGCCTGTGTTGATCCATCAATCGACAGTAGTGTGTGTGTGGAGGGGGAGCAGTCGGGGCTGGGGAAGCCCAGAGAAGGACGCTCAGATTAGTTTTGAGACAGTTCCCTCAAACGCAGGCGAACACCACTGGAAAGGGGTTTTGAGGGACGAGTAAGAGTTGGCCAAGTCAATTAAGAGTTTCTCAGGCAGAAGGAAAGGGACCTCTGCAACCTAATCACAGCTGAAGCACCAAGTCCCTTCTTTACTTGGCTTCTGCACCTCAACGCCCTTCTACGCGCCTCCCCAGCTCAGGGAGACCTGTAGCCTCCGCACCTTCCTTAGAATGGAGGTTTAGAAGGGGTAAGGGAGAAGCCACGCAGGTCAGCCAAGTAAGAGCCTTTCTCCCCTCTACCCCGGGGGCCATTTGTCCCGTCCGGCCGCTTCCTGGCCCGCCCCGGCCCCGCCCCGCGGTGCGGATCAATGGACAGGCAGCAGCTGCACGTGGGCTCGGGCTCCGCCAGCGGCCGCTGGAGACTCTGACCAATCGTGAGGCCGCCTTCCCACGTGCGTCGCGGCCACCGTCTCTGATTGGTTGACTTCCCCCCCAGCTGCGGCCGGGCTGTCAATCAGAGCAACCCTTGCTGCGCCTTAACTCCTGCGGTTCTGCTGCAGGGAAGGGCAGCATGCAGAGCCTCAGGCAGTTTCGGGAGCAGGCGGGGCGAGGGTGTTCGCGAAGGCTTGGGGCTTGGAACTTGGCGTCAGAGGCTGCAACTTGGGGAGGAACTGGGCGGTGTGTAGTTGCACTATTTGGTGAGCAGCCTGATAAATTTTCGCCATGCCCAGGAGTGACTTATGGAAGGAGATGGAGAGTTGGGGACGGAGTCTTGGAGGTGGGGTGGGGAGGGATCTTTAGCACTCTCACTCTGGTCCTTAGGTATGGGCTGATAACATTTTATGATGCTAAATAACATGCAATGCAAACGAAGCTTCAAGCTCCCTTTATGGGAAAATTCGATAGCTCCCTTTTATCTAGCTTCCCTGAGCCTGAGCCCCAGGCTACACATTCCCAATTGCCCTCCAAGCTCAGGGCCAGAGGATCTGAGAACCTAAAACAGCTACCACAAAGCCCTTGAGACTGGTACATATTTTTCAAGTTCAAGGCCAAGGTGGGAAGGAGTGGTCAGTATTCTAGGTATGGGCTGGCTTCAGAGATATGTGGGTAGGGCCTGTAGGAGGCTGTTGAGGGGTTTCAGCGTTTCATTTTGGTCAAGGCTGAGAAGCTAGAGGCCTGCAGGAGATGTGAAGTGATCAGTCTGGAGTTTTGGAGAGAGAGGCCAAATTTCTGCCTATCCCAGGACCTTTGCACTTGCTATTCCCTCTGCCAGGGTTAGTCTCCCACCTGGTAGCCATGGGCTCCCTCCTTTCCTTACCTTCACCACTGGCTCAGAGGTCACCACCTCGGAGGGACCTCCATTTTTCCTTCTTATTTCATTTTCCACCAAATGTGGTTTGGATTGGAGCTAATCTTGTTTTAATCTCAGTGGCTAAAAATTCATATAATGCTGACAGGATCCTAATGCTCTGTCACAGCCAGCCGCAGGCTCCTGGGAGGTGTGCTGGCTTGGGAATCCACGCAACCAGAGACCTCTCCCATTTCCCACGATCTGTGCTTTTTCACGGGCGGGGAGTGGGGGCACTGAGGGTTCAGATCTCGGGTTGTGTAGCCCCCAGAGGTTCTGATGTAAACTTGGGTTTTGTGGCAGGTGGGGCAGGGAAAGTGAGGGCTGCCCTTCATGAACCGCAAAGAAATGTTTTCACCCATGATCCTTAACTGACCCTTAATTGAAGTGTATTTTATTTATGACCCAGCCTGCTAATTGCCTCCCTCTGTGTGCTTGGCTCTCCTCTCTGTTTGTAGACTTTCAGCTGGACACACCAGTTCAGCTGATGCTGGCTCGTCTCTTCTGGTTTCCACCAGTTACCTGTGACTGTTTAAAACAAATTAAATAAAATTTAAAACTCAGTTCCTCAGGCCCACTGGCCATGTTTCAATTGCTCAGTGGCCACCTGTAGCTGGGGACTGTTCGCACAGGACAGCACAGATTTAGAATATCCCTTCCATCATAGAAAGTCCTGCTGGATGGCACAGATCTGAAGTTCTTTAAAAAGAAAAATTCTAGGTCCGTGTAGAAGTCCGAAGCATTTTAAGGCAGCCATTGCATCTTGAAATTTTGAAATCTCTGCACATGGGGTTGGGCAATCTTTGATACTTTTGCTGGTGCGTGCTTCCACTGGTTCTTTCTTTTTCTCTTCCCCTGCCTGTGCCAGGCTGGCCAGCAGGGATGGGGCCTCCTTGGGCCCTTGGGAAGGGGACAGATGACACAGAAGATAGCTAAGGAGGAGGCACAGATTTTTCTTCTTGGCTTCTGAGCTGTGCTTTACTTGGTGGAAGTCCAAGGTCTGGATGAAAGTTTGAGAGAAAAGGGGTTTACATTTCCAAAACTTTGGAATTCCCTGGGCCTGCTCTTAAGATCTCAGATCCAGCCCCCGGGGCCCTACGGTCATCTGGGCTGGCTATGGGTGAGGTAGTGGGCTCAAAGGAAGCCCAGGGTGGAGAGGAAGCTGTGGAGTGACAACAAGGAGATGACAACAGAGAGGTGGTGACAGGCTTCAACTGCCCCATTTCCTCCCCTACTCCCAGAACTTTCCAGTGGCCCACGTGAGCAAGAGGCTATAACCAAGTGTCAGAAGTCGGGGAGAAGTTGCGGAAAGCCTGTAGGTACAAGGCCCCAAGTGCCAGCCTGGCAAATGAATGGGCAAGAGCAGCAGGACAGGCCTTCTGAAGACGCTGGCCAGGCTGGGAGACACTCAAGAGCGGGATGTGTCCCAGCTGTCCCTACTCTTGGACCCCACATGCCTGCCTTTGAACTCAGGCCTAGCCCCAGAAAAAGTGAATTTATTGAATTATCTGGCATTGATTGAGGTTTACTCTCTGCCACCGGTGGGAAGAGGCTTGTATTCCTTTCATGGGCCACTGTAACAGATGCCCACAAAATGGTTGGCTTGAAACAACAGAAATCTTTTCTCTCACATTTGGAGGCCAGAAGTCCAAAATCAAGGCATCAGCAGGACTGCATTCCCTCTGAAGGCTCCAGGGGTCTTTCCTGCCTCTTCCAGCTTCTGACCATGGCTGACAGTCCTTGGCCTTCCTTGGCTTGTAGTCACATTAGTTTGATCACTGCATCTACCTTCACATAGCCTCTCACCCGTGTGTCTCTGTGTCAAATTTCCCTCTTCTTATAAGGACACTAGTCATTGGATTCGGGCCACTCTACTTAAGCATGACCTCATCTTAACTAATTACATGTGCAATGACCTGATTTCTGAATGAGGTCACATTTCCAAGTGTTGGTGGTGGGGTGATGGTGGGGAGGAGGGAGCTGAGTTGTGGTGGGTTAGAATTTGAAGGAATTGTTCTCAAGGATACAATTCTACTCTCTACAAAGCTCAACAGAGCTGTTAAGTTACCATAGTGACCCACTCAATCGCCCATGAACCCCAATATCCCCATTTTGCATATGAGAAAATTGTGGCCTAGAGAGGTTAACTGACCTGCCCAAAGTTATGCAGTCACCAAATATCTAAGCTAGGATTTGAACCCAGGTCAGCTTCCTCCAAGACGTAGCCTTATAAGCCTTATGCCAGAACTCTTAGATCTAACTTAGGTTCCTGCCACGGGATTGCTCACCATGCACCCAAGTTTGGAAGAAGTTGCATTCATTCTGAAAATGGGTCTTGGACCTCCTGACCCTGGTTCTTGCTTCTGAAGAAACCCAGATGTATTAGCTAGTGTTACAGAACAAATTGCCACCAAGCTTTATCATCTCGTGGGTTCTCGTGGGCAGGAATTTGGGGGCAGCTTTGCTGGTTCGATGTCAGGTCACTGATGAGAGACCCATGTTTCGGTCTCTCTTTCCCCGCTGTACAGTGAACACCTTTCAGAACTCAATCAAAAAATCTCTTCTGAATGAGGCTTCATCACTTTCTCTCTCATGTGTTCGTGATCCTACTCACCACTCCGGGATATTTTTTATTTTAATTCATTCTTCCTTGTCGTGCTCGTGTATTGCCAGAAGGATGGCAGAATGGAGAGCACTCATGTCCACCCATGTGCATTTTTGTGTGTGCTTATTTCTTTGGATACCTGCGTCCCTACTGGGGAGTCTGAGGTGGCTTCTCACCTTCCAGGGGGTCCTGCATGCTTCTGACATCTTCCCCATGGGGCTGGGCAGGTTGGAGGTGCTGAGGTTGTATTTTGACAGTCAAGCTGCGGCTGTTTTAGGCTGTTGGAAGGTTTCCCAGCAAATTTTCAGTGAGCAGAAGGTTAATTCCAATGGTATCATCTGAATGAAGGCAGTGGCTTTTCCCCAGTGCAACCTCCTTACATGGAGAGCCGGTAGAATTCCTTCTCGAGGGTCCAGTTCATTCCCTCCATGAGGTGAGAGGAGAGGAAGGTAGTCTGCAAATTAAACTCGTCCGGGCTGGTTCTCAGTTGAACTCCTGGTCTCTGGCGCTCTCTACTGGCAAAATATTTTATTGCCGCTTCGTTGAAGAAATTTACATAACAATGAAGTCATCCATTTTAAGCGTAGGGTTGGATGATTTTTCGGACCTTTGTCCAAGTGTACAAGCATCACCACGATCCGATTTTAGAAAATTCCCATAGCCTCAGAAATATCCCTCCTGTCTGTTTTGAATCCATCCTTTCCTCCCATTCCTAGTTTTCTGTCTTGGTAGATGTGTCTTTTCTAGAAATTTCATATAAATGGACTCACACAATATGTGATCTTTTGTGTCTGACTGCTTTCAGTGAGCGCAGTTCTTTTGAGGTTCTTCTCTGTTTTTGCGTGTGTCAGTACTTCATTCCTTTTCATCGCCGACTGGGATTCCATCGCAGGGGTGGACATCTGGATATCTCCAGTTTGGTGTGAATCATGAATAAAAAGCTATTGTGAACATCCATGGACAGTACTGTGTGTCCGAAGTTGTTTTCTCTCAGGTAGATAGATGCCTGGGAATTGAATCGTTAGGTACGATACGATAACGTGTCTTTAACTTTTTCAGAAGCTACAGGGCTGTTTCTCAGAGTGTCAGAGGCTGCTCCCATTCCTACGAGCAGTAGCTCAGGGCTGCCCTCCATCTTTGCAGCAGAATCACTTTTCAGTGAGGGGATTCATGGTGACTGTAAACTTACAGTACACATGAGGAACCAATTTTGGGGTAACTTTTAATTCTGATATAATTTCCAGTTTACAGAAGAGTCTCAACAGTAGTACCAGGAATTCTTTCATCTGGTTTCCCCAATGTTAATATTTTGCCCCTGTTGATTTATCATTCTCTGTGTGTATACATGCATATGCATATGTAAATTATGAATATTCCCACCTATTAACTTGAGTTAATCGCATTCTGTGGCCCTTTATCCCAGAATATTGTCAGTGGGTACTTCCAAAGCATATTGAAGTAGGAGGTTTCAAGAGAGACCCGCCTTCCCATGGTCATGCTTTTTCTCCATTGAAAGAAGTCTTTATTCTGCATACAATGACTTCATCAGTATGTGTTTCTCAAATATTTTCTCTTTGTTGTCACTTGCTTTCTTGTTTTCTTCACAGTGGCTTTCAAAGAGCAAATATTAAAAATTTTCAAGGATCCATTTGATCTTTTTGGTGTGTATTTGTCACATTTTCTGTCCTTTCAGAGAAATCTTTGCCTAATCCAAGGTCACAATGACTTTTTCTCCTGTGTTTCTTATTATTTTATAGTTTTAGCTCTTCCATTTAGGTCCATGATTTACTCAGAATTGATGAAGTTATCGATTCTGAATACACAGGTCCTTAAAAGGATGATCTGTAAGAATTTTCAATTCTCTCTAAATTGAACCTGTTAATTTAATGCATTTCCAACCAGCTGTCCCAGCACAGCCCACCTGCCATCCACTGCACACCTGAGCTTCTCTAGGGGTCTAAGATGGCAGCTTACAGCCAGGAGCAGTCCACAGAGTCCCAGGCCTATCCAGAAACTGGAAAAAACAGTCTAGGGGGAGGAGTGGTTTTGGTAGTTTAGAGGCTTCTCGTATATAACGAGAATGAAACAGCTGTGCAGGCCTTGGGGGATACAGCAGAAGGGACAGGTGCTTGCAGCCACTCCCCTGTCTACACTGCGATATATTTATTACGTATTCTATTTTAAAATATGGTTAATATTTTGCCCCCCCCACCAGAATCTAAGAAGGATGAGGGCAAAGATTTTTGTGTTCATTTATTGCCATATATCCCAGTGCAGAAAACAGAGTGAGGGATATAAAGGATGCTTAATGAGAATGTATTTGAGGAATTCACATGCACTTTCCCTGGGTCTGTCTACCTAATGCACAAAAACAAAAATATTCACAAATGTGACTATAAGATCTAGGTCGCCATCCAGTGGCCAGGACAGAACATCACAACGCATTTATTAGTAAGAAAAGCCACATGGAAGAAAGAAACTCATAGAATATAACCCCATTTCTGGAAGAAATAAGACTTTCAAGGAAGAAACATTCCAAAAATGGGAATATCTTTTTACAGAAGTGTACTAGCATGAGGAAAGCGTTGGGGGAAATAAGCGCTTATTGCTTGCAGAAGCTGTTACTGTGTGTCAGGGTAACCTAGGCGCTCTAATAGTGCACGGTGACCACGCCTCCAGCTTCACAATTAGTTCTCTTTCTGGTCCTGGCTACGCCCCAGAGAGGATCCCGCATCAGCCACGCCCACAGTTCCATTCCAGCTTCGGAGACGCCCTAAAGGGGACGATCCAGCCTTTGGGCCCAGTCGCCGCATCCTGGCTCTTCTCACCGATTGGAAGAGGTGGATAGCATCGCCCACCGTTGAGACTTTACGAATCCCAAACTCAAGACCCACCCCTTTTTTCGCTCTGGGGACCGGAAAGGGAAGCGCGGAGAAGAAAAAACATCAGTGTATCCCTATCTGTTTGAACACCTATTTTTAGTTCTATTTTTAGTAACTAGGAGTTAGATTACTGGGTCAGACGGTTATCCGTGTGACTTTTTGAGGAACCACTAAACATTTCCACAGCAGCTGCACCATTTTCCATTTCCACCAGCACTGGGCCAGAGTTCCAGTTTCTCCACATCCTCACCAATGTGTTACTCATGCCTTTTTATTTTCTGTATTCTGATGCTTTGACATTTTGGGGCCGCAGTGACCCTGGAGTGAAGGCCCCTCTCATGGTGGCCAGGTCTTTGAGACAGAAAACAACTCACCCAGGAGCTTGCATGTCAGATGCAAACCAGTCAACCCAGAGGCCACCTTCTACCTCCTCCTGTAAGCAGCTCTCACATTGGCCACTCTCTGTCTATTCTGATTACCCCAGGGCCCAATGCCAGACTTCTCTGGGCAGTCCCTGTCCCAGAGACCCCTGGAGTTAGGCCAGCCAGCCTGAGACCTGCCTCCCTTGCCTCACCTGTTCCTTCCTACAGAAACCATGGTGAGCGTGCTCTCCCCTACTCCCCCTTCATCCTTCTGCCTCCTGGCCACCTGCCGCTGCCCAGAATGGCCCCGTGTGTGTGGTGGCTGGGTGTGCCCCCTTTGAGGAGCTGTAACAAAAGATCTCGGGTGGCACTCACCTTCTGCTCTGTTGGCCACACCATACCTGAGTAACAGTAAAGCCTACTTTTCAGAACAGCCAGGACTTGTTATTTTCCATTTTTATTTTAGTTTTATATTTAGATTTATGATCCATCTGAAAATAATTTTTGTTCATAGCGTTAAGTTGCGATGAGTTACTTTTTACACAGATTTCCAGGTGTTCCAGAATAATTTCTACCCTGAATTACTTTAGTGCCTTTTGGGAAAATTAACTGACCATATGTGTGGGGTCTGTTTCTGGAGTTGTGGAACCCTTTCTGTTGGCCTGCTTGTCCTCATGCCCGTAAACACTTTGCTGGGGCCACCACAAAACACAGATCAAGTGGCATAAAAAGCAGAAATTTGTGCCCTCTCAACCCTGGCGGCTGGGAGTCTGAGCCTGGTGACAGCAGGACTGGTTTCTGAGGCCTCACTCCTGGATTGCAGACGCCGTGTCCTCCCTGTGTCCTCATGTGGCCTTCCCTCTGCATGTCTGTGTCTCAAGCACTTTTCATAAGGACACCAGTCAGATTGGACTGGAACCCACCCCAGTGACCTCATGTTACCTTAATGACCTCTGTAGAGATCCCTGTTTCTGATACAGCCACGTACTGAAGTGCTGGAGATCAGGACTCCAATGTATGAATTTGGCGGGGGGTGGGGGAGGGGGGTGTGCATAGCTCATCCTGTGAACACTATGCTTCCATGAAAATTCACAGAACTTCGAAAGAAGTCAGTTTTACTCTAAAATTCCTTAAAATACTAGAAGATGCAACACCAGGTTTGCGTTGGATCTGAGGGTGACAGGTTCTATAGAACATTTTGGGGGTAATTAAAGGAAATGTAGAATTAGTCCAGGTATAAAGAAATATAACAAAACAGAGATGCACACACCCCAGAAAAGGCTTTTCAGGGTAAGTCTGGTCATCTTCATTTTCTAAAATTGCAAATGAGGCAGAATTAAACCAAACACTGAACCACAAAATTCAGAGCAGTGATTATGTCTAGGGGCTGGAGGGCTCTCAGTCGAGGTGGGGCATCCCTGGGGGACAGCAGCTGCCCCAGTCCCTGAATGTGGGTGCTCAGACTACAGTGCATATGTATTATATCTTAAACGGAACAATTTTTTACTTAAGTTATTAAAACTAAGTGTAAAACATTTAATGCACTCTTCTGAGTAAAATGTACTTTGCAATAGAAATTGAAACAATTTTTAAGCTTGAAAAAAGATAATTTTCAAATATTTATTTCACCATGGTATGTGACCACATTCCGGTTTTGATTTCAGTCTAATTTTGGAGGAGGTTCTCAATGCTCTTATACCGGATCCCTTGATATTTACTTTTTTTTTTTTTTAATAGATGTGAAAGCAAGTTAAATCAAGAATAAGAGCCTTAATTCTCCTTGTAGAAAGTAAGAGATTTTTACCTCCTCCTTTTTCTGAGAGTGTTTTCTTTCGAGAACTTGTGGAGTGTCTTTTTCTGTCCTTGGAAATGTGTGTAAACCTTTAAAAAGCCCAATAAGGCTCTTTCCAGCTTTACCACCCAGTAGTCAGTCTGTCAGGGGGCCTGAGAGCCCTGTCTTTGAAATACAACCATCAAGGCAGATAGTGACTTTTTTGCAGTTTCTCTTGGAGGGTGGGAGCCTACCCCCTGCTAGTGCTCCTCTTCAGGTTGCTACACAATCTCCTGCCCTAAAGATAGGACACGTTTTTTTTTCTTTTGATGAAGTCAGTTAACTAATACAGATGGTCACCTAACCATCAGGAGCACTGTTGATGAGCTATGTGCGACCAATACTCTGGTTTCTCACTTGAGGACTGGTCATGGTGCATCTGCTTGGTTATATAAGGGGCCAAGGGTTCTTTCTTTGTGGTTTTATATTTTGTTATTTTGTTGGCATCTTTGCAGCATGTTAGGTTGCTTTTAATGCGCTCACATTGTGGTTTAGTGCTGATTCAAATAAACCTTTTTCTCCTCTTTGTGAGAGGTTTATTGGGCTGACAGCTTTTGTTTTCAGTTATATTCTCCCCAAATACAGGAATATTTGAGTAGCAAAAGATTGGAAATAAGCTCAGTGTCTACATAGAGAGAACTGGTTATTAAATCTGTACCGTCTTACACTCCTTTATAAAGATGAAGGAAATCACAGATGGAGATAAAAGAGCTGTGGATTTATTTTTAATTGAACCAAAAAGCAAATTGCATTGTAATGTGTGTACCATATACTTTTTTTGTAACAAAGTTAAGAAAGCAAAACATTTAGGTGAAACTGCTTATTCCTGCATAAATGCTGAGTGGTGGTACAGGAAAGTAATGGGTTGGGAAGTGGGGGAGTCTGGGGCAAGTGGGCACAGCCAGTCACATTTCTAATCTCAGGCTGACCGTTTGGAATGCAGCATTCTATATTAATTCATACACACAAAACCCCATATTTTAAGTGTCTAAATCAAAAGTAATTTTTAATTGGAAATCTTTTTTTACATAAGAGACCATTCTTACATTTGTTCGCTGTACACTGTAATTTTTATGAAAACGATTAAAACCTTTTTGCAGACCTTAGAAAATGCTTTTTAAAATCATTATGTTCATAAGTAAAGCGATTATGATATCAGTTTATATTTTTACTCTAGCCACAGCTGGAGGGCATTTTTAAATGAGCAGGCATAGGAAATGCTCCAGGTGTTTTGGCCCGATTTAATCAGCGTACATAAGAATTCTCAGGTCCAACCCAGATTTTTCTTTTCTTTTAAGCTTGTGCTTAAATCGGTTAAAATGGGAATTAAATTGCCTCAGGGCTATCAAAGCCTTTTGTATTTCAAAATTCTGTAGACACACAACGGTAACCAATTTAAAGGACATTTCTTTGAAGTGTAAAATATACACCTGATAGTGCTAACATCACACCTGTCCTATGCTGAGACGGAATCCTGCGTGCAGGGTTGGGACGCAGGGTCCCATTTTCCACGGGGGCAAAGGACCCTGGGCGCTGGGTTGCTGACCTGAAGCCCCAGACTTGGGGATAGGGCAAAAGGGCGGGCCTCCTGTGTCAAAGATCACACGTTAAACGCCAGCCCGACCCAGCCATCCTCGAGATGACGTCATTTTGAGGGTCTCTGTTTCTAAACACAGGGCACAGATCAACGGTGACTTCGACGCCGGCGACTCCTGACTCCTGTGTCTCCAGACCCTCCTGTCCTGCCTAGGCTCGGGACAAGGGGCGTTCCGCAGAGAAATTGAGTCAGGGTCTTATAGTCTAAGAAGAGGACGCTAAAGGAGTGGCGTTGCTGGGAGAGGACGCCGGTTCGTCCCGTGGGACGGGCCTCGGACACTAACCAATCAGGATCATCGAGAGGGAGAGACCTGGCAGCATTTTCCAATAAGAGCTTGGAGGAGGGTTCAAGGACTGTTCAGTCTGGGCGCGGGGAGCCCGAGCACCGTCCAATCAGGGCTGGGGGCGGGCGCGCTCACCGTGTGGACATTGTCCCGCCTACCCCGGTCGCTGGACCCAGGGAGTTGGTCCAGGATCCCCAGGAAGTGGCCGGGACATGGTGAATGCGCGGGGCCGGGGCTGGAGGCGAGACCGGGAGGGGCTGGTTTGGACTGGCCTCATCAGCTGCAAGCGGCTGCGGGCCCTCGTCCCGCGCATCCTCCCCATCTCCGGGGTCCCTCCTCGAGCTTCCTTCCTCTGCAGCCGAGTAGGGTCCCGACATACTGCCCCGCCCCTGCGTGGACTCCTGGGGTCCCGATCGGAGTGTCCGTCCTCGGAGTCCTGGGTCTCCCCATGCCCCTCACCCCCCAGGTCCAGATCCTATTCCTAGGCTAGGCAGGGGCGGAGGGAGGACAAGGCGACCGTAGGTGTAGGCTAGTCAGGGGCTCCTGGAGGGTGGGGGGCGGCCAGGTGGGGAAACCGCCCAGGACCCGACACATAAATGCAGATCCGGACTTCGTTAAGGAGAGACTTTACTCCTGTTACGAAAACAAAATCTGAGTAGATATAAACATCTAATTGGTTTTATTTCACGATTCTTAGATGGGGTGCATCTCATCTGGCAGATAGGAAGGCTCTCTGAGGAAGAAGGGACAGAAGGGAGTGGAACTAGGAAGCTACACTAAGCTGACTGTGGCAAGGTCACTTTCCTTTAGGGGAAGATGGGATCTGTCATGCAGGTGATCGGGTAATTCCTGATGGACAGATTTTAGAGTCCATTCCTGGGATGGGCTGAAACCAATTAAGTTAAACCTAAGTTTGTTGACTTGGGGCTTAGCATGTGTGACCCTGTTTGGGGCCCGTTGTCCTGTTTTTAACATTCTAAAACTATTGTTACGGAGCGCACCCGGACAAGATGACCTCAGAGCCAAATTAGAATCAAAAAAGGAAATTTTATTACGAATTCGAATCCGGGCTCAAGCCTCCATTGACGCAGCAGCGAGAACAAGAGCCCTGATCCTAAGCATGGGTTTCCTTATATTAGGTTTATGGCGGGCTAACTTTGCGCGCGGGGGACAGGTTGCAGTTCCTTATTGGCTAACCATATGGCCTGATTATGGCCTGACCTTTAAGCAAGCAAACAGGATGTCTGGGAGGAGAATTCCGGCCCTTGGTTGGAGGGGATTGCAGTCTACCTTGCTGGGGGAATTTAAAATTTTCCTTTCCGCCATCTTAGATCTTACATCACCGTCTTAAATACATAAGTTCTCATGACCCGTTACACTATAGCAACCCAGAATGAGGCTCACATCTCAGAAGAGGGCTTTTCTGTGGCAGGAAGGTGAGCAGAAGGTGATGTGACAGGGACAGTCCCTCTGTGCTCAGCACACTCTGCTCAGGTCACTGCAGCCTTGTTTGCACCTCAGCGCTTGATCAGAGGGGTGGGGGCCATGTGTGGGCCTGTGGGGAGGTCAGGAGCCAGAGTAAAGTTTGAGTAAGAAACAGGCAATTGCCAAACCTTGGTCTAGCCCTGTGGGAAATATAAAACTAGCATTTCGTAAAGAGGCATGTTTATTCAAAAGAATAACTTTAGGGGGTGTGGGAGGGATCGTGCCCTAGGGCGAGCATATGATCTGCAAGCACCTCAAGAGTTGGAAGAAAAGAGTTTTGCTTTCATAGAGAGGAATGAACAAAAGTAGGAAATACCAGGCGTGGGATGGCAGGTCCCAGTCAGCCTGTCCTCAAGAGGGCTGTCTGGGGGCTCAGGCTGAACACAGGCTAAGGTCAAGGGTCTGGGGTTGAGAGAGAAGCTGAACCATGTCTGCGCAACATGCCTTGGCTCTGCGTGGTTAGTGGTGATAAGCAGTTCAGCTGTTCATTGTGAGACACAGAATGGGGACTGGTGCTGTCTGTGTCCGATATTGTCCTAGGTGTTGTGGCACGATCAATTCTAAAACCCACGGAGCCAATTAAGATGAATTATGAGCCTTTGTTAGTCGACCTGAGACTGACTCTCTACCACGCAGGGTTAGAGGAGATCAGCTCCCGGGGTTTTAGAGTGAGACAGTTATAAAGCCTAGAACAAGCAAGCAGATTACAGAAGCAAAAGTTGGCCATTAACACAGTACATCACCTAGTACCACACCCTGGTTAACAAGTAAGTGGATTACAGAAGCAGAAGTTGGCCATTAGCACAATACATCACCTAGTAACACACACCCTGGTTAACAAGTAAGTGGGTTATGGAAGCAGACATTGGCCATCTTCATATCTTATACAATATACCTCCTAAACCACACGGAAGCAAGTAGGACAAATTCTGGTATCTAAAGATGTTTCTTCCCTGTAGCTGACTTAGCTAGTTGGCTCACTTGAAAATTTTCCACCCTTAACACTAGGTAAACAAGGGAGAGGAGGTTCCTGAAGGGAGCCCCTTTCCAGAACGAAAGGTGAATGGGATTCTGATACCTTCCATGGGTATTTCCAGGAGCACATGGCTCAGGGAGGATTCAGATTTGTCATCTAACCCCAGTCAGCAGCATCCTGTGTCCAGTCAGCACTGGGAGCTTTCCCTTATCCCAGCCTCAGGTTTCAGCAGATGTGAAGTGACAGTTATTTCTGCCTTGTTTCCTCTCCTCGGTGAGGGTAGTAGGGATCCCAGGTCTCTGCCTGCCCTGGTCATTCCTGTTTTCATAGTACTGAACCAGTGATGCTGCTGGGGACAAGTGACTCAATATAGAAAATATCCTCTCTCCGGTACAAATGCAGGGAAAATGACCACAGTTCCACACCTTCACGTGAGGTGGGTGGAGGCATGGATTAAAATATTTGTAAGATTCACAGTGGCTCTTCTGTTCAGGCTGTGGAGTCTCCGGCACTGTGGGATCCTGCCCTGCTTCATGTTAACTGCTGACGTCCAAGATTAATGCAAGTTCTGTGAAATGCAACCTGTGAGGCTGACGTGTGTTTAATTCTGATTATTTCATTTAGAATTTGTTATCATGAGGATAATAGGGAACTGATATGTTTGCTGAAAAGAATAACCATTTTCCTGTTATTTAAACCATAAGAGTGTGCTAGCATCCCCTCCTTCCCACTTTATCCTTGAACGCAGGTAGCAGCAGTGATTCTGCAGGGTCTCATTCACATACTGGGATAGGGTCTTTGTCACATTTCAGTGACACCCGGTGCTTGAAGCAGAAGCATCTCCTGGTTGGTGACAAGCTGCACTCAAAGCTGGTCCTGGGTAGTGGGTGAAGGAAGGTTCAATGGGGTCTTGTTGGGTGCCTTGCCCTGCATGTGGCCTCTAGTCCCCAGAACCACCCAGAAGGGGCTGTTGGTGCTGAAAAAAGCCACAGAGGCCAGGAAGGGGAGATCCACCTGCAGGGGTCTGGGGCTGCTTCCTGAAGGTTGCTTTTGGCATCATCCACAGTGTTGGTGGTGGTTAGTGTGTTTTGTAGAAACTGAGTGAGTCTGTGAAAGTCAGACTTAGCTCCTTGGGTTTAAGTGCTGTTGGAAGGGTTTATGAATTTCAGGATTTCTGTGGATCAGAACTCATGCTCCTGTATTTCCTCCTTGGGGAGCCCTGAGGTCCTGGAGGAGGGGGCTCCCTCCCTGAGGAGAAAGCGGGTACCATAGGGATTAGAATTAGGTGTCCTTGGGCTCAGGGTCCCATCCTTCCCTGGGAGGAGCCACCCTGGGCTACTTGTGAGCAGGAAGAGCCTTGTCTCCACTTGGAAGGGTTTTGACTGCTGTCGGGGTCTCCTGTGTGTGTGGGAGGCCGGCTGCAGATCTGAACTGTGCACACTGGCCTCTCTGCCCTTTGTTCCATGGGGAAGATCTGCTGCCCTGTGATCTAGTGTGTCCCACACCTAGCAAGGCTGTGCCATTAACTGAAGATGTGTGAATTTTATTTTGTTGGTGGTTGTAGGACCCCAGGTATGGCCCCAGGGTGACCACCATCTTGGTTCTCATCACTCAATGCAGACTTCCATCTATTCATCACCACCAGGCCACCTTTTGTTTGATTCTCCTCTGTGGGATTGGCCATAGTGACTGTCATCAGTAATGCACCGGCAAGCTTACACAGCGGCTTCTTGTGGTTTCTCAGCCTTAGTTTTTTGTCAGGAGCTTATGTCTGAGTTCAGGTCACCCAATGAACAAACTCATCCCCCGCAGTCCTTGTGGGGCATGCATTGTCTATTGTTTATTTCTTGCCTTTGTGGGCAATGCTGCTACAATCATTCTTGTTTTTGTTTCAAGTGCAAGTGCATCCAAAATCTCTTGTACCTTGGAGGAAAACTGGGTTGTAGGTTGTGGATGAGTTCAGATCTACGCAGAAGTGCTGATGGCTGCATTAATCACGTGTCTCATTGTTGCTCATAATTGTTTCTTTGTTTTTCCAGCACTGAGTTACCTAACATCCATCTTGAGGCTGTGAGTTGAGGATTCCTCATGAGCGCATGTGGTCTTTGATTATTTATGGAGTTGAGCATTTCTCACAAGTGGCAGTTCATCTATCTGTGAGATAGTTTTCAGTTATTTCTCACCTTTGATTCATTTGTGTGTTTATTGACTTTTTTATGTCTGTACTATCATCCTTTTTCATTTCTAGGTAGTGCTGTTATTTTCTCCCAGATCATGGTTTATCATTTCTCATTGTTAAATAACAAAAATTCAACCAAGTAAGCTTGAATATGTAATTGTATTTCTTAGAGGATTCATGAACCAGGCAGCAGCATTTCAGTCAGCAAGTACAAAGTAGCCCCAAAGGGTTACAGGAAGGAATTGGATTTTAAAGGCAGGATCAGGAAGTCAGAAGGAAACATAAAAGGATTATTCTGGGTGAAGTCACCCTCCTTTGAGGGACAAAAGGACTATGTGAAGTTTACCACATTGGTACTGACCAGAAACTTCCAGACTGACCAGTTCAGACTATGTTCCCAGAGGAGGCAGGAACGGTCTTAACTCTCGTGGGCTTAGCACAAGTGACTCCATTTTGTTGTTTCTTTTTAAAAATCTTCATTCTACATTTTGATAAACAATTGCTTAACTTTAATAGACTTGAATTTCCCCATTTATTCCTTTTGTTATTCACTTTTTTTTCTGATATAAGACAGCTCTCTCAGCTCTCAAGTTGTCAACACATTTGCTTATAACTTCATCTCAGAGTGTCCTTATCTTATCTGTCACAGATAAATATACAATGAATTGGTGTTATACATGAAGTGGATTAGGAAATAATATTTTATTCCCTGTGGATAACCAGTTGTAACTGCCCCATGTGTCAAAGTGTCACCATCTATATCCCTGTTTTGGGTCTCCTATTCTGGGGTAGATCCACTTGTCAAAAACTGTGGGTCTGTTTTGTTATATTGCATGTCTTTCCATTGGTGAATTTGTCCATTGCTCTGTGATCACCTTCTCTTCTTACTTTAAAAGCTTTGATATCTTTTTGAAAAATCTCACCACATTGTTATGGGGGAAATCTCAGCTATTTTAGAAATTTCTCTTACATTTCATTTTTTAGAAGTATTTCTTAAGTTCAAAAAAGATAAAAACAAACTCCAAACAAACATGCTTATAGATTCCATGGAATTCTCTTGAAACTCAACCTAATTGGGAGAGCTGACATCAGTGTGACAGTGAGTCTCCTTACTGAAATATGCCATCTTTCCACTTATTTTATTTTGCTGTGGTGTCATTTAATACTGTCTTGTAATTTTTATTAAATTGTTTTATAATTTTTTCTAGAGATATTTTCTAACTTAAAATGTTAGTTTTAGTATAAGTTAAAAAAATTTTTTTAATGCCTATGGCACCTGGTATTTCTAGGTGGTCTCCCATCCAAGTACTAACCAGGCCCAACCGTGCTTAGCTTCTGAGATCAGATGAGATCAGGCATGTTCATGGTGGCATGGCCGTAGACTTAGTATCAGTTTTAAAACTTTGTTTTAAATATTTGCTTTTTGTAGTGATTCCAAGTACTCTTGAGTTTTATTTTTATGAGTAATCATTCTGGAAATGTACATAAAATCTGAGTCTGTGACTATGTTTATATATTTTTATGTGAGTGATACACAACCATTTGTGCTGTTAATAAAGGAAAAAAGGTTTTTCTGTGACAACATTTTTTACAGGTAAAACTACACTGTTTCTCTTTTCGTGATTTTTAAAAAGTAAGCATGACCTGGGGATCAAGATTGGAGAGATTTCTTTGCCTATTGTTAGCAAGAGCTCAGGGTGTGAAGGACATTTAGATACTTGAAAACACCCTGAAAAGAAACAGGACTTGAAATGCGGTTTTATGTGAAACCATTTATAAGATCCCAGTTATCAGTTTACCAAAAACACTCCACAGAGGATACATGTGAGTTGACTGAACTCACCATCTCCAACAAAACAGAATTAACATAAGATGGCCTCTCTCATTCCCGGTCTGTGCAGCAGGGGGCCAGGTCTTAAATAGAAACCAGTGCTTCCCCTCAGTGCGGTGGGCAGACTGGTTTGATATTTTTCTGTTCTGTGTGCCATTAAAGCCCTTATGGCCAAGCCCTTGTTGGCCCCAACTTAGAGAAAAGGATGACACGTGTCTGTTTTCCAAAGAGTAGCAGTTCATATTTGGACAATCGAGTAAAATGACAGGGAGGATTATGTGTGAATCTCTGATACTGGTATTTGAATTTGTCTGAACCATTTCATGCTTCAGTAATTAAGAGAGATGAGGTGAAGACTCGATTTAAGATGAGATATCCATTAATATGGATCATTGGAGGGATAATCGTTCATTCAGTATTTTGTTAAATTGATATGAGTTTGCAAAGAATGTCATATGCCTATAAAAAATGTTATATTTACTAGAATAAGTTCTTACAAATGAACACATTGTTTCTCATATTTCTCCACTTTCAAAGCTCTACAGGCTTCATAGAGGAAAGTAAAGAGTGACATGTTCCCCTTTTATTCAGGCAGGTTTGTGAAATAATTTAATATACCCACACTCCTTCACAACCTTGACAGGTCACAACATATTTTATGTAAGAAATGTACCAGAAATTTTGTTTATAAAAATCCCCCTAAATACCAGGGAAGTGCAATTAATTCTGTCTTTGGGTCCTTGTTGGTGCTCATTGCGTCATTGAAAGTTGATGGTCAAGGCAGGTGGGGCATCTGGGCACCTGGGGAGGAGACTAACTGGTTTCTTTCAAAACGTCACTGGACATGGAACTGAAAATGATTTTCGAATGTTATAATTAGCACCCTTGCCATGATCAGTTACAGATTTAATCATTTGTGGGATATGGAGACTTCTGAATGCTAAATCTTATTCTGTGGCACTAAGGAAGTTTAGTTGTTTCCCTTGTAAATGTTTTCCCACTTTCTTGTTTTGCATGGCAGCGCTGTGTAGGCCTTCACAAGTGTGGGCTGTATCCACGCCCGTCCTCACCTTCTCGTTCCTGCCCTCAGTTGCAACATTTTGCTTCCAAATAGGAAATTGGTTTGGGTTTTATGTGGACACCATTTCTTTCTGATTTGTGCTTGTTCCTGCCTTTTCTTTTAGTTGTATTGTCATGAATGAAGAGTGACATGAGACAGGTGTGTTTTCAGCATCTGTGGATTGAATGCCTGTGGGTTGTGTGTTTTTTTCCAATAAAGGAATAAATTATCCTCATTGAACAATCAATATTTAATCCATCTTTCTTTTCTGGAATGGAATGAATGTGGTTATACTTTATTATTATTTTTTAAATACATTTATGTGTTGGATTTCCTTTTAAAAAGCCTTTTGCCTTTATATTTTTTAATGTTTTTTTCCTTTGAATATTTTTGGAATTGTTCCTTTCTGGTTTTGGTAATATGCTACGATTTTTTTCCTACAATTAGAAGCCACTGTGTCGCGACCCGCGCAACAAAAGCCGTTCAGGGTAGAGGTGGCGTGGGATGAAAGAATCACAGACATGGGGTTGGGAGGACTGGCACAAAGCACCAGCAATTATATTGTAAAATAACATTCTTATATAGTTTTAGCAAGAAGAGCTATGTTTTCACAGGTGCGCTGATAAATCTCTGGCAGCCAGAAATATCTCAAGGCCACTTCTCAAGCAAGGGCTGCCAGGGTACTTGCTTTCCCAGGCTAATCATGCTATATGAAATAAACAGTAAAAGCAGAAGCAGGCTTTGCCAGTGCTTCCGTTCATCTTAAAGCAGAAGCAGGCTTTGCCAGTGCTTCTGCTCATCTTCAGGCCATGCCTGTCTGACGTTTGTTCCCAACACCACTGACTTTTGAGTGTTTGTTACCTGGCCAAAGAACTGTTTGAGACTTGCATTTAGAGTATACAGATTTGATCAACTGCTTTTGTGTCCCTAGTGACCATGACATTCTCAGATCTGTTCACTGCATCATCTCAGCTAAGTGTAGTGATGTCTAAACATTTATCCAATTACAGCCTATCTAAAAAATCTCTTCCAAGAGGTTTGTAATACCTCTTCAATGTGCTTAATCTCCGAATCATCTGAATATTTGTTCCTTTTTCACATTTTCTTTTATTTGTCCAACTGATATTGTTTTTTTAAATTAATTCTTGAATTCTGGGCACTCAGTTTTTCATTTGGGAGGCCCTGCTGGCTTGATAGATTCTTCAAGACCAGGCTCTGCTCTTACACAGCAGCTGTGCCAGGCCCCAGGCCCTGACCTGTGTCTGTTTCCACAGCGTCCACCTCACCCTGGGAGGGGTGGGGTCTCTGCCTTTGTCAGATATGAGGGGACTAGACCAGGCTCCTTGACGCTGTGACACCCAAGGCGAGTGTTGTTCTGATGAAGCTGCTGCCCTGGACATCTCCGAGTTCATGATATCCTGACATTCTGGTTCCAGGTCTTGGCGCTGACAAGGAAACCTTTGAGCAAGTCATCTATCCAATTCTGTGTTATCTGAATGATGCTTTCATTTTTCAGTTTTTACCTTATGCCAGGATCTGCTCTCTGAGTAAAATCATTCCAATTATGTGTAGAGAAGTCTGTATCAGTTGTCACACTTTGCTTCCAGGTTCCATGCACTTAACATCACTGAGTGTATGGCATTTGGTTTGCTTGCTTATTGTCATTCAATGAGAATATGACCTCAGGAGACCTAGGAATTGATCCCTGGTCCCTGACTGTCATCCTTTTACGTGAAGAAGTGTCTTGTTGAAACAATATATGTGGGATGTTTCAGGAAGTGGTGGTCTTGGCTGATGTGGCTGTGAACTTTACCCGGGAAGAGTGAGCTTTGCTGGATCATTCTCAGAGGTGGCTCTACCAAGATGTGATGCTGGAGACTTGCCGGAACCTGGCCTCCGTGGGTAAGGATGGCTTCTTCCCTTAGCTTAGATTTCAGAGAAGATGTATTACTGACAATGGATAGTTCTAATTGGGGCAAAAAAATGAAAATATGTTGGAAAAAAGACATTGTTCCAGTGTTCACGGAACCTAACTATCTATAGCCAAATGGCTTTTCCATAAAAACAAAGTTTCATGTATTAATGTATTTATTCATTTGGATCAAAAGTCTGATGCTCGCTAATTTTGTGTCAGTTAGTTTGTCTTCAGTTCGCTGTGGGGGAGTCAGAGCAACCTCATGATTGTCACCTCTAAAGCAGGTACACTGGGGTTAATACACATTTGACACTGTGATCTTGCTGCAATTAATTACACTTAATAGCCAGCATCATTGGCCTGAAGATCATAGTGTTGGCCCATCTCGTGCGATGTTTGTTGCCCTCCATCCTCCTCCATGATGAGATTTTGTGCAGGAACAGGGCAAGAGCCACACACCAACTGAGGTCCTAATGGCAGCTGGGCCATGGGAAAAGACTTCCTCTAGGTCCTCTGTGTCTGTGAATACCAGGAGAGAAACAACCCTTGGGAACAG
>PVKZ01006550.1:25000-33493 GCA_004027375.1 Macroglossus sobrinus | reverse complement strand
TGCTCTTCAAGTTGTGTCTCTCATGGGTGTCATTGGATGTTATTGTCACCTTGCTAAATATTCATGGGTGAGCCGCGGAATAAATTCTCCCGCAAACTGACAGAGGGCACGCCAGGCCTGTCCTTGAGTCTCTCATCTGCATCCTCATTTCTGAAAACCTGTCTGTCTGGGCGTGTGTGTGTGCGTGCATGTGTGTGTGTGTGTGCGTGTGTGTGTGTGTGTGTGTATGCATGTGTGCGTGTGCGTGTGTGTGTGCGTATGCGTGTGTGCATGTGTGTGTGTGCACGCACGTGCGTGTGTGCGTGTGCCCAGGCCCATGAGTGTGGGCGCGGTGGACTTGGTTAATTTATCAGACGAATCTCATTCGCAGTCACAGAGATGCCTCCCCCCACCAGCGTGAAGGGCCCCCAAGTGGGTGGCGGGGAAAGGAGGCGTGTTTTGCTGGCGGGCTGGCTTGGTAAAGCTGCTGTCTCACTTCAAAACCAGCGTCTTTGGGGTCTGTGACGAGGCTGGGGCTTGTTTGTCCAGAGGTGGGCTGGGATCCAAGAATGAATGTGACAAAAGCCACACATGATGTGTGTGTGCATGCGTGCGCACGCACGTGCGCGCGCGCGCGCACACACACACACACACACACAGATGAACTTCTTCTGGCTCAGGACAGGGCCCTTGGGGGTGGCCGTGGGCCCTGAGAGGCTAAACACTATGCCCAGAGCCTCTCAGGGCCTCCCAGTGTCCGTCTGTGAAGTGGGGATACTCAGAGTTTTTTTCTCACGGGGTCGGTGTGGGGATGCAACAAGTCAACACACAAAAGGATTTTAGAACCGCGTCTGGCACGGGCATCACTACTAAGTGTTAGCTATGATCATGAGAGCACAAAACAGTTCGCCCGGGGTCACGCACGCTCTGCGTTCCAGAGTGTGCAAAGGCCCTGGGGTTGGAAGACGCTGTGAATGTAAGAAACTGGACGAAGCTTAGAACCGAGGGGAGAGAAGGCGCCCGGCGAGGATGTGGGCCATGTGAGGCTGGTGCTTGGAGGCGACTGTGGGGGTTCGGTCTGTTTTCTAAGGACTTGGGGGGAGGATTTGGAGTGGTATTTAGACGAGACTGGTGAGATCACATGGCGAAAGGCACAGCAGGCGTGGGCAGCAGGCTCCAGATGTCAGAAGGAACTCTCTCGTCCAGGATGTCACCGACAGGCAGAGGTCCAGGCTGCTCACTGCGCAGGGGTGCCCCGGCCCGTGGCGGGGTTTGCGAGAGGGGCTGTGTCCAGCCCTGTGCCCTGGGAAAGGGTCATCTTTTTCTACTTTCCACGAACGCGTGCTCTGGGTTCTGGGGGCGTGGCCCTGCCTGTGGTCATCTCGGGGACCAGGCGGGTGGCACATAGTGGGTGCAGAGCAGCGGGGGTGGGGGCTGACTTGGGGCGGAGCCGCTGCTCACCACCGAGTCACCTCCAGCAGGTCTCGGACCCCTCCGAGCCTCACGTTCCCCGCCTGTAAAACAGGCCCCTACACTCCCGTCTTGCTCTGCTCACCCATGTCTAGAAAGGAAGCCGGGAGATGGCACAGCACCCCCTGCTCCGTAAACATGGCGTGAGGCGCCATGAACCACGTCCCCGACTGTCCATCCTTTGCTGCTGCATTCCAGCGGAAAGCTCTGACCCCATCTCGGAGGACAAACCCCTTCTCCCCCCCACCCCAGGTCACTGAGACCTTCGGAGATGCCCCGCGGTTCTCTGCGCCCATGCACGCCACAGCGGGCAGCCCGGTTCACACCTAGTTTATCTCTTACTCTGTTTCCGTGTGTCCCTCCTGGCGAGCCTCTGGGCGACAGCCCTTCTGTCTCGGCCACTTTTGCGTCTCCCTCGCTTAACCTGGCCTGTGTCAAGGGCAATGTTTGCCGAGTGACTCAAGAGACCCAGTGGAGTCAGGGCTCCTGGAGAGCCCCTTTGAGCAGGTGGGGACCCCCTCCCAGCGACACGCAAACGCTCAGCACGCATGGGGAGGCCACTGACTTTGGTGTGGGGAGTGTCCCCCTCTCATGGCTAGAAAGAGGCAGAGAAATGGAGGGGGCGGGACACGGACGCGTCACGACGGACAAAGGGACAGAGAAAGAGGAGACGTCAGTGTCTGTAGCCAGTGCTGTCCTCGCGAATTTTGTGCGTTTCCCGGGATGTGCCTGATGCCCAGGACGAGCCACGTCTTCCTGCTCCCCACGCGCGCCCCAGACCAGAACGGCCGCTCACAAGTCACCTACGGCTGGCTTCTGCGGAACGAGAGAGCAGCTCACAGATTTCAAAGGCCACCCATGAGCAGGCCCCCTGGGTCCAGTCCTTCTCGTCCTCGTCATGAGTTGTGAGAGCATCGCAGGGCAGTGTGGACGCTTCTGGAACCTTCCATGGCTGCTCCTTACGCGAGGGCGTTTACATTTACTGTCCAGCAGGTGCTTGACCTCCCTGCGACTGGCGGCCTTGGCAAAGGGAGCAGGCCCCCCAAGTCTCGTCCCGCATCCGCCCTATTCGTGTGCCTGACAAGGGGTCACCCCAACGACCCCGATCCCCGTCTCGGCCAACCCAATGCCGTCTCTCCCCTGCCCCGCGTCTTCCCGAATCTGCCTAGGATTCGTTTTGGAGAGAATTTCCCTTAGATGGAGCGGTCTGCTCTTCTGGGCGAACCTTCAACACAGGTGTAGAAAAATGAAGTGTTTTTTCGTAATGAGATGTCCCCTCATGTCACCTTATTTATTGGATGCGTTCTGGGCTGTCCTCGGGTAGGGGAGAGATGGCCACGCTAAGGTCTCTGCATGGATGACAAGTTAGAGACGGCCTGACAGCGACAAGCGCCGATGCCGATGGAGAAAGATCTGAACCCTTGCGCACCGCTGGTGGGAAGGTAGAATGGTGTCGTTGCTTTGGAAGACAGAAGGACATTCTCTCACAGCTCTGAAGCAGACAATCAGCATCAAGGCGTCAACAGGGCCACGCTCCCCCCGAAAACTCTAGGGGAGAATCCTTCCACGTCTCTTCAGTTTCTGGTGGCTCTGGGCGTCCCTGGGGGTTCCGTGGCTTGTGGCAGCATCGCCCCATCTCTGCCTCCATCTGCACAGGGCTGCTCTTCTATGTCTGTGTGTCTGTCTCTCCCCTGTGTGCCTCTGACGGGCACTGGTCGTTTGATTTATGGCCCCCTCGGATAATCCAAGATGTCACTTTGTAATGTCTGCAAAGACCTTTTTTCCCCAAACAAGGCGTATTTACCGGGCCATCTCTAACTTGTCATCCATGCGGAGACCTTAGCGTGGCCATCTCTCTCCTACCCGAGGACAGCTCAGAAAGCATCCGATAAATAAGGTGACATGAGGGGACATCTCATTACGAAAAGACACTTCATTTTTCTACACCTGTGTTGAAGGTTCGCCCAGAAGAGGTACCGGGGTTAGAACGTGAACCTAGCTTGTTGGGAGCCACCGTTTGGTGCGTAACAAGACCCTCATAATGTGGCCGCCTTCCACACGGGTGCCTCCCGTCATTCTCACCCCACCTCCGCCGTGCCCTTGGAGCGGATGAAACAGCTTCTCGCAGCCAGGCACGATCGCCCACAGCTTCTCTGAGCAGGTCCTACTAGTTTGCCTCCTCTGAGGGCTGTTTCTGTACTTGCTTCTTCATCCGGCCCTCACGGCGTGCATCATGGCCGAGGTGCGATGCCATGTGGGGCGGGGCCTGGCATCTTCATGACAAGCAGGAAGGGCTCTGACAGAGACACCGAGGCTAGACATTTAAAAGCATCAGCCTGCGAGGTGACAAAAGGCAGGCAGCTCGGTCCACGCGTCAGAACCTCTGGTTCCTTATTCGAATCTCCCTTCTTTATGCGTAAAATTCTTTGATTTTTTTTTAGAAACAGTCAGGAGTTACAGGGGACCAGAATGGCTCATGAGACGGATGACGAAAAGCTGGAGAAACCATTTGGAGTAAAGAAAGCCAGGGAGTGGCAAAGCTAGGAGGGGTGCGAAATGGGACAGCAATTCTGAGTGTGGCACCTGAGGAATGGGGGAGCCCCTACAAGTCACCACTTCAAGGGGACCAACAGGCAGCCTCAAAAATTCTCACGTTTTTGTTCTAAAAAAGAAAGAGACACATTTTATTCTTTATCCAAGATGAGGGTGAGCAGTTTGGTGGCGGGTGTTTGCACTCCCGCTTCCCGATTCTCTCGCTTACCTGCAGTCCAGGTGTAGAGCTGGGGTATTCGATGAGACATCTGACTGAGGCTCTCGCCTCACCGATTGTTCTAAACCCACTATCTTTATGAGCCAGAAAAATACGAAACGAGGCCGGGCTGGGGGACTTGGAGTGGCTGCCTCTTGAATTTTGTCAGGGCCAACCTGTGGAAGGAATGAAGCCCCATCTCGTGGACAGCCCACATCGCTTTATAAACAAAAGGTTTTAGCAGCAAAACAGTAAAAGTGATATCACGTCCCAGGAAGGGACAGTGCTTTTGACCAGATGGATTTTGCTTTAAGGAAAACTTGCCACATTTGCCTTATATGTCTCTCTTGGTGTATGAAATTTTGCTAAGAAACCGGGAGCCACTGGACTGCCACGCATAGGGCCCGGGAGGCTGAAAGTCACAGCATTGTCAGGCCGTTGACCTCGAGAGCGGACGGCACCTCTGAGGGGCTGGCGTGGCCATCTCCGTCCCACGTGTGAGCCTAGGGGAGGTGGTGGGGGAGGAACTGGAATCTTGCCCGGTTCCGAATGCTGTGTCCATCGCCGCCCTCCACACCGCCTTCTGTCCAGCACCAGCATGTAACTGCGGGCGTTACACGCTCAACCACGCAGCCACGTCCACGTGCGGGGCCCCAGGCTGGGGATGTGGAGACGGCCCGAACCCGGTTCCTGACCTCGGCAGAAACCCCCCGTGTGAAATCACAAATGATACACGATTGTGAACGTCGGCGGCCACGTGAGGGTCCCCGTCACAGGGGGCGCTGGCAGGGCCGGGTCCCCAGGCGGGTGTCACGGAGGACGTGTGGCGTGTGCTGTCTTTATCCATGTAGACCCCGAGAGCGAGGACAGCAGCGTTCACACCACCGTGCGGTCGGGCCTGGCTGGGACTGGCTGGGACCACTCGAGTCCCTCAGAGGGCGAGCTGGTTGTCTCATCATTTTTCAAATATAAGCTTCTCTCAGAAATGACAGTTCCATGGCAAGGAAGGTATTTAAATCCCCGAAGAGATTCTCTAATGATGGGCAGTGACGTGTGCGAAGACATCTCTACCGAGGATGTTCGCCACAGTTCCAAACAAAAAATAAACCCTCATCTTCAAAGAGCAGTCTCCCCGATGAGGACGCCTCAGCAGAGCCAGGCCGTGTCCAAGTTTGGTCCACGTGTCTGCATCGCAGACAGAGGTGGGGTCTGGGTCGAAGACACTGGAGCCCATTGTGTGACCTTGAACAGGTCACAACCTCTTTGGTGCCCACTTTTGGGCTAGAGAAGCAGCCTCCCCAGAGCCCCTGCAAGGCTGTGAGATAAGTAGGACAATAAACTAATGTCACCTATCTGTGTGATGGGGCCTGGGAAAGGGGTGACACTTCTCGTAGCTCTTATTTTAAAAATTCATTTCTGACAGAGGGGCGGCCTCTCCATCCAGGTGAGCCCCGAATGGGGGGTTCAGGCCCACGGGTCTGCACGGTGTGGGCCATTTAGGCTCCCCTGGAATTTGGCACGAGAGGAGAAGTAATTGCCTTGGCAGTGTCCTGGCTGAATTCCAATTGGGGTGATTACATTCTGCCTACTTAAAATTCCTCTTCCTGGGATCAACCGTGGAAGCAATTCTTCAAACCCTCTCCTGTTGGTGGTGGGGGGTGTGGGAGGGGGGGACGGAAAGGAAGGAAGCAGCTCATCCTTCTCCAGAGCAAAGTACGTGGGGCTGCTCTGTGCACCCCGGAAGTGGGTTCTTTTAAATGGGGAGTGGGGGGCCCCCATCGGGACAAGTCTGTCAAACGTGCTGGAATTTTCCCAAAAGAAAGATTTTGTTTAAGGAGGGGATACCATGGGAGCAGAATATGGAGACTCCTTATACAAAGGGGGCCTTCTGGGTGAGGCCACTGAGCTGCCTGCGTGGCCTGCCAGGCGGGCTTGGGACTCAGGCCTCTGCCCTTGACCTGCCCACCCCACCGCCCCCCACTCTCCCCACTTGCCTCCTCCCTCTTGCGTGCTCAGGATGGCTTCATTGTAGAATGTGAAATTGTTTCTTTTCATTCGGATGCCATTGGGAATGATGTATGGATAACAGCTTGAGAATTCAGATCCTACTACAGATCAACATGACCCGGGAGAAGAAAAAATGTTTTGACTGTTACACTAAACACACCGGGCTGGATGTCAGAGAGACAGACAAGGGGCCGTGCTCATCCCCGTGCGGGATCCACGCCATCCGGAGCGGCTCTGCTCGTGAAAGTACGCGGGGACGTTCCCGCGTTTGGACCGAATGTAGTTCTTACACACATGCACACACACGCACGCACATGCACACACGCACACGCACACGCACGCACGTACGCACACACACACACACCACATGCACACACACGACGAAAGGCTCAGGAAAAGCAGTGAACTCGGGTTTCTCAAAGGTTGCCCCTCCCTCCGAAGGGATTCTCCACAAGTCCCAGATTCCTGGTTCCACCAGGTCTGGAAGAATCTCAATTAACCCCTGATCTACAGGGGGGGGGGGGAGCTGATGAAGCACAGGGACCCCATGCGACAGGGACAGACGCGCGGTGAGGCCCGTGAGCGGGATGGCACGGGAGCCCGTCTCCAGGCACGACCGATGTCTGTGTGTGGGTGCCATGGCGTCCGTGCTCGGCTGAATCAGAAGCCGAGATCCGTACGTGCTGTGGGGGAAGCCTGCACGTCTTGGGGTGCAGCTCCTTGTTTGCCCACCCCTTTTGCACAAAACGCACTCACTCCTGCCTTTGCCCTTCCACTGTCAGGCAGAGATGGCCGTCCCCTGATTCTCCGATGTTGCTTTGGGAACTTTTCACACCTCTTTGGTGTCGGGGTGAGATGGGAAATACTGCACAATTAAAGTGCACCCCACTTCCTGTGAGTCAGCCACCCTCGGATGGGCAAACGGTCAAGGTTGTTGCATCGTGTCATTTCATTCTGCTGATATTAATGGGACAAAAAGGAAGTCTTTCTGCCTAAAAAACAATTCTAAGAACTGGCAGGGACATGTCCAGGCACCTGGCTCTCCAGAATTGCCGGCGTGTCCTCCACAAGTGTCCCTGTCACTGCACTTTTCAGTGCCCGGAGAGGCCAAGCCTCTGGGGAACACGCAAGTCGGTGCCACGGCTTAGCACACCCACCGAGCCAGGCAGAGACGAGGGAATTTCCAGCCTGGGCGGGTCCCACAGGGTCCGGCGGGGTGTGTTCGGACGTCGGGACGAGGAGGACCGTTTGGGTGTGAGCTGAGGTCTGGAGCTATGCAGATGGCCCCACGCTTCACCTCCTGGGTCCCCCAGAATCCTGCACTGTGGGGCCCTCTGCATACACACACCCTCTTCCTCCTTCCCCCACACATCCTGCTGAGCTGGGGGCCACACAGGTGTCACCCCTGGCGAGTGCAATCTCAGATGGCCCTCGGGTTCCATCTGCCAACACAAAACCCAGCGAAAAGGGCTGAGACTCAGAGACAAGACAAGTCACCCGGCGGGTAAAGTGACAGGTTTCAACTTCCTTCACATTATTACTATATTCATCTATCATCCTATTTTCTAGCTGCCAAATTCTGTTTGTTTTTTTTTTTTTAAATTGCTAATGAACGCTCATTCAGAAAGATCACTACAAAAGCTCTCTGAGATCCGAGCACCGGTGTACTGGGCCCGGCTCGAAACAACAAAAGAGAAGAAAGAGGAAGAAAGTAAGAGGAGACATTTCTATCCATCACGGCCAAAGCATACCACTGCATCCACCCCTTTCCAAACGAAGTGTTATTTCCCCGGGCTAAGCCGGGATGTGTTAAAACCACCTCCGTGAACAGTGGGTTTTGTTTCCTTACAGGGCGGCTGACTAACCAGAGGTGTGGAGTGACTATTGCTATTTGAGACCCTCTTCGGCCAGCTCTTAGGACAGAACTCTGTCCCCTTAGAACCAGCTTAAGGGGCCAGCCAAGCAGGAGCAACCTGAAGGAGATGGCCACGGGTGGCAAGACTGTCTGGCAGTGTGGGGACAAGTGGCTTCTGCTGGATTCCTCCCCACGGTACGGGGCTTCCTTCCACGCGCTGGCACTGTTCTCTCTGGAAAACAAGACCCATTTTAGGAGTCCTCTCGTGGAGAAAGGACCCATCAGCCGCCTCCCCACACCCCGCCTCCCGCCATTGCAGCTGTTTTGTTCTTCAAACGTATTATCACTTTTTAAGCGGATGGTAGAGGAAAGAATATATTCATTTTTCAGCCCTATGAGGCTGCAGGAAAAAGCAGGTTCTGGGGCTGAGGGA
>PVKZ01006550.1:0-22500 GCA_004027375.1 Macroglossus sobrinus | reverse complement strand
TTATTTTCATCAGCGCCTCAGTAAAAGCATAGCAATTTGCAACACAAAAATCATTTCAAGTACCTCAGCCTCGCAAACCTCGTTTTCTTTCTTGCTTTAAAAGCCTTTTAAAGTTCATCCCCCTCCCCCATGCGGAAAGCGTGTGTCTTATGTGGAGTGGTGAGTGCTGCTGGGATCAGACTCTCTCTCCTCCGAAGCAGTTTTGGGGTGCAGTTTGGAGCCGAGGGTTGGAGGTGCTGGGGCCCTGGGTTACATGGCATCTTGAGCCCCTTGTCCTGTTTTCGCGGCCTCTCATCCAGTTTTCCCCGGGCGTGGCTCGGCCTTGCAAAGATGCAATTCAGGTGCAACCTCTTTCCTCGAGATAAACAAAGCGCGCAACACCCTTTTGCATGGCATCAGGCCCCCGGCCGGCGCCGCCCCCGCGGTCCCCACGCATCCCTCGGCCGGGTCGCTGTCAGCGTTTCTCCCAGGCCGCGCCTCGCGGACCCCGCGCAGCGCGGCGACCCTTGCGCGCCCTCTAGCGTCGACGTCTGGGATCGCCACGACATCTAGGACCGCAGCCACCCTGGTCACCCGCCCGGGAGAGGATGCGGGGGTCCAAGGGGGTGCGGGGCGACGGGGTGCCCAGGCACGTGCGTTTGCATGGGTCCCTTCTGAGCTGGGCACGCACGGCGAGAGGTTCTATTGCAAACTTTGGGGAGTCCCTTCCTCGTCTGGGGCCGCTCTCCCTGCGGTCCCGCACCTGACATTCCCCGTCTGCGGGGCGAGTAGGCCCCAGGCTGGGCCGGAGCCCGCTTTCGTCGCAGCCCGCCGCCAGCGTTCGTTCTGAATACGCAGAGGTCCCGGCGCGCTCAGGCGTTGCCGGCTCAGGGCCACCCCACTTCTCCCCGCTCAGGGCGTACCCCCATCCTTCTCCCCCTCTTGGGACCCTTCTCTGCGCCCCATGACTCTGTCTACACCGCCCATTCCCTCTTTTCCTCCGTTTCGTTTACTCCACAGCCGCGAATCCTCCTCCGCATTCGGTTCTGTCCCTACTTGTCCTGCTGTCTGTCCTCCCTGCCCGCTCCTCCCCCTCCCACACAGTCCTCACTTTCTCTCGCTGGCTTCTTTCTTCCTTCTTCTTCTCCCTGTCTCAGTGTCTGTCTCTCAGACTCCAACTTTACATTTCTGTTTATACCTTCCTCTTCCTCTTCGCCCATCCCACTCCCCTGCTCCCCGGGGAATGCCACCAATACACCACAGGCCTCCAGGGGAAAGACCTCTAACGCGAGCCCCCTTATCCTCTTCCAACGCGGCTGAATTAGCCATGGTCCAAACCTCGCAAGATGGGTTACAGGTCTGCGGGGTCACGGGCGCCCTCTGCAGCCCAACTGGGCGGGCAATTTGTTTGCTCTTTATTTCCTATTTCTGTTTTGTTTTGTTGTTTGCTTTTGCTCTAAAACCACAAGCAAATGAGAATTCTTTAGGAACGCACCGCCCTTCACGTCCATTAAATGTGGAAATGGCGCTTAGGAGGTGTGGTGGAGGCTGGGGCTGGGATCTCAAAGGCTAGCCGACTGGGAGAGAGAGCCCTTGGCAGGATCTCAAGGTTTGGACATTTCAGCAGAAATGGGTGTCTCCTGTGGCAGCCTCCAAACCAAGATTATTACCCTTCTTAAACACACGTCCTATTTCAGCGGCCACGACACTTCCCACGGCTGTGGGGATTGGAGAAGAAGATCAACCATCCAAATCATAAGGGAATTCAGATCTAAACAGCGAGTTAGCACATTTACCTGTGAAGGGAGCGGAGACTAAAAAAGTAACACACCTCCAGGCCTGGGGGAGAAAAGCACGCAGAGCTTTGGGGGGCTATAAATGGATCTAACCCCCTTTGGAAAGAAATTTGGCAATCTGTATCAAGAACCTTTCAAACGCTCATACCTTTTGATCCAGTAATTCCACTTCTGGGAACGCAGCCCAAAGACATAATCTGAAATGTGGAGAGAGAGCTTTCTGCCCCGGGATGTAGACTGAGCTGAAGTTAACTTCGGTCCATCCATCACCCGGAATCAGGGCCGGCATCACGTTAGTGAGAGGACAATGGCCCGGGAGATGCAGGTGATGAAATGTCAAGACGAAAGCAGGATTCAGAGCTGAATGACAGAGCGATCACGGTGATGTTCCACCAAGTAAAAAGCCACGTGGAGAAAGCACCCCTAAGTGTGTGCCCCGGTACAGGAGAAACGGGGGTGATTTCCCCCTGAACCTCCTACTTCTCTCTAGCCTTCTAGTTTTCTGGAAAGAGCAAGGACTGCCCTTTAGAAGAGAATGAAAACGGTGTCTTTCTTGTCCCCTTGTCACGGTGGCTGCGGAGGAGACAAGGGCTCTGAGATGGAAGGGTAAGGAGATGGAAGGGGAGGGAACCAGGTCCCGGGACAAACTGGGGCTGTCAACTGCAGGGACGTGTGATCAAGAGCTCAGATTCTAAGATGAGGTACAAGTGATGGGCAGAGAGGGGTTTGGAGAAAAATGGATGTGGGTTCGAATCCGGCTTCCACTCCCTGATTGGGGGGGCTGGGCTCCGCCAAATGCTTGTGGCACCCTCCGCGGTGAACCGTGGGCTTGGTTTCTTCACCTGCTGCCCTGGCGTCTGTGGGCCCGCATCTCCTGTCCCCTGTGGCCGTAGCTGTCCTGCTTCATGCCGGTGACACCCGAGGAAGGGACAACGCACATTCTCTTTAGAGAGATAAGTGACTTCCCGATTGGAGTTTTAACCCCATCAGCGGCAGCCGCAGCTCTGGGTGTCACGTACCACCGACAGCCGTGTCGCTGGACAGGTGTTCCCCACGCTGTGCTCAGCGGAGCACCACCCCGGAGAGGGTCCCACAGTGCTCCATGGGGCGGGGGTTGCAGGGGGCACTGAAGGCTGCAGTCCTCAGAAAACGGGGAGCAGGCTCCCCCAGCCTGCAGGAGTCCCTGCAGGACAAGGCGCCCCACGCGTGACTCTTCTTGCTTCCGTTCTTTCACTGCATCCTTCCTTCGAGGTGAAATGTGAAGCAGAAAACACTTCATCGTAGATGACCTTTCACCTCCCATTTCCGAGTGGCTCTTCACCTGCTGGAAATCCGTGCTCTCCCTCGCCCTGCCCTGCAGCAGGACGCGCTGTGGTGCCGGAGGTGTTCTAGTCCCTGGGCCCGGCGTGTGACGGTCACACGCGTAAACCGCGTCCACTGCCACCGAGCAACTGCATGTTAATTCATTTAAATTTAACTCAAGCGGCCGCATACGGTGAGTGACTACAGCATGGACGGTGCAGCTCTAGAAAAACCTGCCCTCGGTTCTGCCTCTGGCCTCACTCCGACTCACATCTGTCCTTTATCCCCAAAGGGTGTCGGCTCTTCGGGTCGCAGTGTAGACGTCCGTCGCCTTAGTGGTGCGGCAGAGCCGGCTGGCTCCGGCCCTCGCCGGCTGGCTCCTGCTCACCGGGCACGCGTGCACCTCCGTTCCCGACTCTGCAGCGACTTGGCGCTGGGAACTGGGGACCAGCTTTGGCGGGAGTCCTCACACTCCAGAAACGGGCGCACCCTGCAAACCAGGCCTGTTTTCCCCGGTGGGTAAACATGTCCTGGCTCGCCCTTCTTTGTTTGGCTCACCAGGCACCTGGCCTGTTTCACTCTGGTCCTAGCTCTGCTGAGGGACGAACTTCCCGCTGGCCGCCCAGAATCAGACGGGGCCCGCTGTCCCGGGTCTGGTGGCTTCCTGCACTCACATCTCTTGTCACACTCTCACACTACCTCTTTTAATGTCTTCCTCTCGGTTAGATTCACCCGAGGGCAGGTAGTGTCTGTGTCCTGCCAGGTGCGGAATCCCCAGGGCCCAGTACATAGTAGGTGCCCAATAAGTACTTGGGTAAATAAATGGAGAGACTTAGTGCAAAGAACTTGGGACTGGGAGCCCATATCTGGGGCCCTGGGTTTGAGTCTTGCTCTGCTTCTTCCCAACCAAGTGATAATGAGTGTGTGTCCCCTCTCTGAGTCAGTGTCCTTGTGTGTTACATGGGCCTAATAACCGTGTGAGTTACATGGGCCTAATAATCTCTGTCCTGTCCACCTCATGGGGATATTGCGAGGCTCAAGTAAAATACAGGAATGCTTTGAACAAACATGAGAATACGTAGGCTGCTTTTGAATATCCAAGGACCTTCTAAATTCTCTTCAGTTCTTCACCATCTTCGATTTAGGCCACAAAGAGGGCCAAGTGGGGGGGGGGGGTCTGTAGTCTCCACGAATTTAAATGCAATGGGACCCATGCAGCAACCAGCACGTGAGCACAAGGGCGTGCGCGTTCGCCGCTAAACTTGACACTGGCCTTGACGGACAGTTTGCAATTCCTCTTATCTCCCCAGACAGAGAGGTTGAGCCGGGCTGCAGCCAAAGATGTGTTTTCTGCTTATGAACTCGCACAAGGCAGGAAGGAACGAGACTCTGATGGTGATGGTTGAAGTCTCGGATGAGAAATCGTTTTCTTCTGACGTGCAGGGAAAAAAAAAAAAAGTTCTCTTTCAAACACCCACAAATCTCTGTCCGTGATTTTCCTCTTCGAGGAATGCTTTCCTCCGATCCACGATGCCAGAGACGGTCGTGGGCCGTCCAGCATCCGCGGCCCACGGAAGCCGACCCCGTGCGTAGCAGGCGGGGCTGCTCCAAAGGGGTTAATTGCATCTGAGCATGGGAAAGTGATTGTCTCATTAAACTTTGAGATGGAATGGTAAAAACACTGGGTGACAGACTGTCTGTAGGAGGGTCCCCTGAGGGACTCTCTGCTCATCGCTAATCATCCTCCTCGCCCAGCCTGTGCCCGTCTCCAGGGGAGCCCGGGGCTCCGACCCGACTCCCTGGCACTGTGGGTTCGCTCAGAGCTGTGCCGGGCACCATCCCGCCCGAAAGCAACAGACTTGTCATCGTGGGGCTCCAGCCCTCCTCCCCGCCCCCACGTCTACTCACAGTCAAGAGGTTGTTTCTATACTTAGAACCGTGAAATCAACAGAAATATTTGAAGGGTTGGGAGTTATCCTGGATCTTTATGAATACTGCCCAGAACATTTGGGTTTGAGAGCTGGGATGCCAGCCATGAAGCGTAGGGGTCGTGTCCCTCGTGTTTAAAGTTGTCGGGTTTATACGATCCGTCTGAGCGAGGTGGCTGGCTGGCACTCCGGCAAATGCACAGGTGCGTCTGAAACACGGGCCCTAGAGAAGCCGGCGGGTGATGGGGAGACAGGCTGGGTGTACTCACATGAAGACAACTCTTTGTAACTTAGAGAAAAAATCTATTCCGTTGGCTCCTCATTCCTGCCTTGGGACGTGGTTACCTACACCCCTGCCACCTTATAGATCAGGGAACTGAGGCTCAGACTGCTTAGGTGACTTCCCTGAGTCCCCAAAGCTGGGCTGCCTGATATTGGGACCCACATCTTTCCACCTGCTGCCCACTGGAGACCTTGAGAAAGTGGGGTTCACTGCCCCTGGGGGCAAGAAGGAAAATGTCATAGAGGAGGTGGCATTTGAGTACGGTTTTTGCAGATGGGGCTTGAGAGAAGGCACAGAGACAAGCGAGTCTCTGTGAGTTTTACAGATGAATAAGTTAGCAAGAGTGACATGAGACTCTGTACTTTGCTTTTGTTTTTTTAACATTTTTGAATGATTCCTTTAAGCAGCAATAAACAGACCTTGCGGGTTTAGAGCTAGACAAAACAGACAAAGGGGCTGCTCCCAAATTCTGGTGTTTTGAACAAGAGGAAGCATGCTCAGATCTGAGTTTCAGGACTGTCAGTGCGGAGACAATCCAGGGGCGGGGCTGGAGGTGGGCGGGGTTAGAAGACCCTCTAGGAGACTTCTGAGAAAGACAAGGGAGAGTTTAGGAGAAGCTGGCCCCGGACCACAGCCATGGGGATGAGGGGACAGATCTGGAAGCACCTTAAATTGAAATTCGAGAATTATTTCCGTGTGCCCTTTCGTCTAGAATTAAGGCACTATAGTTACAGGCATACCTCCGAGATATTGCGGGCTCGGTTCCACCACACTAAAGCAAAATCGCAACAAAGCGAGCCGTAACCTTTTTGCTGGTGGAGAGTCCTGGCTTCGATTCGAAAAAAAAAAAAAAAAAGCAACACCTGTGAAGCACAATTAAACAAGGCGGGTTTGTATTTAATGCCCATCAGAATTCCCTTTGTGGAATATCGCTTTAATATTTTGCCCTCAGCAAAGGTTACACCGTGACATCAGAAGAGCCATCCAAAAAACATCACTGCATTTTTTAAATAAAATGACTATTGGGGACATAATTCATTACACTGCTCAATGCCACTTATGCTAATGTCCCTATGACAAATGCATCGTAGGGCGCTTGGCCAAGAGAAATGGTTTCTTCTGCACATGGGCTGGAGCTGACACGTAGGCTGCAGTGCACTTCGAATCAGTAAGGGCCCCTGGCCGGCCACCCCTCCCTCTGGCCGGCCACCCCTCCCTCTGGACTCCAGGTGCTGGGAAGCTCTGGGCTTACTTTTTGTAGCATCATCTTCTGTATTGTCTTCTCTCTTTATCCTAACTTGCTTTTTTGGAAATGGAGGTGGGGAGAAAGCCCAGTAAAGAAGTCAATCAATAAATGGCTGATATTGGCTCCTGAACACCGTTTCCCAAACTCTGTCCCATGGCCGCACAGAGGTTCTGTGAGATGTTCTAAAGAACAGGGGACGGCCACAGCTGGTGGCATTTTTTCATCCTCGGTGCGTTTTCAAGTATATGTTAGACAAATGCCGAGCTTGTCGATGGAGCTGATCCGATGATGTCACCGTTGCGAGAGCAGGCTTTGGAACCAGAGTCCATAGGCACGCCTTGCCCCGGGGAATGACCCCTCCCCCTCCCTTTGTGACTCAGTTTCCTCATCTGTAAAGTGGCTCTGATGGTAGGACCCAGTGCAGACGATTGGAAGAGAGTCTGGCACACACAGTAAGCTGTTTAGTAGTGGTACCTTTTATTCCTAAGTGATCATCTACCTTTGGGTCAGGGTCTCTTGCACCTGACAGCCCTGGGAAGTCATGTGACAGATCGCCTGCTCCAGGAAGTGTCATGTTCGGCAGCGGGTTGTACATTTTGCCTTCCTTCTGCCAAGCTGTGTGTTTTCTACTTGACAATTGCCAGTCTTTGTTATGCATTTTATCTCATAATTTTAACATTTATTGGTGCAGTTATTCAGTGTTTACTTTATATTAAGCATATGGATCAAATTTTGATCATTTTTTTTACCGCAATTAATTCCACTGAGACCCTTCTTTTTTGCTGTTAAATTTAAATGATATTACATGAGCTCCTATTGGCACCCCGACAAAACGGTACAACTTAAATAATATTCTATGGCCACACGCGTTTGGGAATTCCTGCCTGAGGTTATATCTTAGTTTGCATGTGGAGTCTTGGAGCAAGACTAGTTAGTAGACAAGATATGGCACCGGCCAAGCGGGTCTTTCAAAACATCCACCACTCTTTGTAATGCTGACTTGATCTGTATAAGCTGTTGGTGTTTTACGATAGGTAATAGTTCTGCCACCAAAACCAGCTTGAAACACAGCGCCTTTACGTGTATCATTCATTCTTTCCATAATTATTTACTGAGTCCTTCCCACGTGCCAGGTGCCATGCCAAGCCCTGGTGGCACTGAGCTCCCCTTTCCATGTGCTGGATCTGTGCTGTCCCACCTGGCAGCAATAAGCCACTTGCGGCCACTAAGCACTTGGAGTGTGGCTAGCCGGAAGTGAGACGTACCGCACGTTTGAAATGCACACGGAACTTCGAAGATGTAGTATGAAAAAGAACATAAAATATTTTTAAATAACATATATTTCAAGTAACATTTATTATATGTTAGAAATACATCATAATATAATTTAAATAATTAATATTGGTTATACATTGAAATAATCATATTTTGGATGTATTGGGTTAACTAACTAAAAGTTATGATTAGAATTGGTTCCACCTGCTTCTTTGTACTGTTTTCAGTGTGGCTGTTGGAAAATTTTAGATTACATATGCGAATCACATTCTATTTCTACTGGATAGCGCCGGTCTAGAGGGTTTACAGGCATGTAGTTGGGTAATTATCACACAAAAATGGGAATGCTATAATTTCCCAAATCCCCGCAGAGATGAAGTCGGACACAGAGAGGTGTCCCCTAATGCGGGATGGAGAGAGGTCAGCTAAGGCTCCGGCTGTGTGGGGAGGCTTGAGGCCCTACACGAAGCTGAGGTCAGGGGGCTGGAGCTGGAATCCAGAAAGCTGAGAGTGAGCACGGATATATCGGAATCAAAGGGTCGTTTGGGGTGTATGAGTCAGCTCTGCTGTGTAACAAACAATCACAGAACCACAGCGACATAAAACAGTAGCGTTTGTTTTTCCCTGAGACCTTTTGCAGATGGGCTGGGATGCAGCAGCTCTGGGCTTGGCTTTGCTTCTCCTTGAGGATTCGACCCAGGCTGACGCCAATGGCATTCGTTCTGGGGCCCGGACTCACGACCTGGGAGAAGTGCTCATGTGATGGTGTGGTGCGTGCAAGAGGCAAGTCCCAGTATGAGAGCGCTTTTCAGCCCTCGGTCCCTTCTCATCTACTAACAGCACATTAGCCACAGTGAGTCACCAGCCTAAGACCAAATCCAGCGGCAGGGAGGTGCACTCTGTGTGTGTACCGTGAAGCCACAGTGAGTCACGATGACCACGCCCTGATATCCCTCCCCTGCCACTGGATGCAGATGGGATGTGGTGGGGGGGGGGCGGAGGGGGGGGATGCTGAGCCGGAGGGAAGAGGCCCAAATGACTGCATGGAGCAGAGCTCCCCACAACCCACGCTGGGCTGCATCCCAGCTTCCCGTCGGAAGCCACTGAGACTTGGGAGTTGAGAGTGACACCGGTGTACTCTGACTTGAACAGTCACATTCCCACTGCTGGGATAGAGTCCCCTGCGGACAACTGAGCCACATTAGGCAACATCTGTGGGCGAGAAGAATGGGCCAGGTGGAGGCCTGGCCAGTGAGAGGCTCTTGTGGCTCACACCCCCTCCTCCTGCCCCACTGCAGTCAGGTGAGCGGGCCTGGTGAGGTGAGGTTCCAAGGGGCTGGCCAGGGCAGGACATTTTCTAGGGAAATGCAAAGTAGAAAGACTGAAGGGGCAGGACGGGAGGATTGGGGCTCCCTTAGATGGGGTCGAGAGTCCTCGGAAGCTGGAGGGAGTGAGAGCGAAGGTGCAGGGTGGCAGCCCAGGTGAGGCACTCAGCGTGGTTCAGGAGCCTGAAGGGAAGACGAGAAGGTGTCAAGGCTGCGTTCGGAAGCCAGCCCCGTGGGAGAACCTGCCCGCTGCTGGTGAGGCTGGCTGTGGGACTAGGGGGTATGCCAGGCTCTCCCGATCTCACAGGACAGAAGCCAGGAGGAGGCCCTCCCAAGGCCACAATTGTCATTCGTTCGTTCGTTCGTTCGTTCATTCATTCATTCATTCGTTCATTCATCTCGCACACAGTTCCTCAGCACCCACTGTGAGCGCAGCCCTGAGCCAGGGGAGGGTCAAACACACAGGGACCCTGGCCTTGCAGGTGCTCCCAAGCCGGAGAGGAGGTTCCCAGGCCCACGCAATGGTACTACGGTGGCGCATGCGCAGTGCTCTGCCCGACGAGACCGGAGGGAGGAAGGCCCCGGATGGCACCTTCCCGGGACCCCGAGCCAGGTGGTTCCGATCTCAGTGGCAACCCTGCAGTGGGCCCCTCCCTCACCCCCGGAATGACTCAGAGGGCGCTCGCCAGCCACAGCACTGTGCTGTACTCATTTACCCGTGAAAGCCTTCTTTGTCCCCCCTCCTTGAAGAAGGACAAAGTCCTGATCGAGTCCCTTTGTGCTCAGGGGCCAGCCAGCAGGCTCTTGGTAGATGTTAAATGCAATAATACCCACTTATTTTAGCAGCCTCTGCTCTGGTGCCTGCTGGTAGCTGGAGGAAACACACATAAGCACACATGCGTGCATGTACACACACACACACACACACACACACACACACACACACACACACACACAGCCCATGGGTCTGGCAGATGCAATTAGCCTCTGGGTCCCTCAGAATTAGATGCAGGTGGCTAATTGTCCATGCCAGGAGGCAACTGTGGGCACAATTAGTCATGTTTCTTTCCCCACTCGGGGCTAATAATGGGTGGGGAATCTGAGGGGGGGAAGGAGGGAAGTCTGATGGGGCCCCCAGGCTCTCTCAGCCCCGGGCTGTGACAGGCAGCTTTGAGGGGGGGCACTGCTCATTCTTTGGGTCTGGGGAGGGCTGCGGGGACAGGTGAGGGGAGGGTGGCAGATCTTTGGAGGATGGGGACCCTGCTGGCTCCCCTCCCTATCCCCATCAGCACCCTGGAGCCCGTGCATCCCAATCTATTAATGAAGCCAACCCCTGTTTGGGGGAGCTTGTTAGGGTTTTGAAAGCCCCTTCACATACTTTATTGTATCCCATAGCCATGCAGCTGGTGGGGAGGGGTGATTACATCCCATTTTACAGATGAGGAAGTGGGGTCTCCCTGGCGACCGGTAGAGCCCACATTAGAACCCGGGCCTGGGGTGCCCAGCTCATGTGCCGCCCCTACTTCCTATGCTGCCTTTCGTCCCTTCTCTCCTTCCTTTCCTCGGTAAGTTTTAAACAATGCTTGTTTAAGCTTGTCCAAAACCTGTTCAAGGAGCCAGGAGCCAGGGGAGATACAGAGATGGAGCAGGCACAGCCCCTGCATCTAAGGGGTTTGTGGTCCAGCAGAGAGAGGAAGACAGGTAAAAGGACCCCACAGATGTCTGTTCCTGTGACCTTGTGTAAGACACATAACTTTCCCAAACCTTTGCTGCCTCTTATTTTGGAAGAAATCAGGAAATCATTCTCATTGTGAGGCTCAGGTGTGAGAACGTCCTGGCTGGAAGCTTGGGAAAACCATCAACAGCATCTACCTGGGAGAAGCGACCAGCAGCGCTGCTAGAAATGTGCAGAAGGCTTAAAAGCTGAGCGAAGCAGGACAAGACATGGCTTCCCCAAACCCCAGTCCTGTCCACGCCGAGGGAAGGAACCAGAACGCAAGGTGAGCGCCCACACGCCCTGCCCTGCAGGACGCCTTGCCCTGCCTTTCCTGGGTCGTGCGCCTCTGTGCTTCAGCAGAGTTTGGGGCCTCTAGGGAGTCCCTGGAACTGGGGGCTCAGCTGGAAGCCAGGAGGAAGAGAGGTGCCTTTGCTGGAAGAGGGAGGGTTTTTCCTACACCTGCAGGGACCAGAGACACTGCACAGAAGGCCCCAGCCTAGGATGCCCCATTTTACTCAGGTGCATAAACAGGACATCATTTTGTCATAACATTGATGAGATGCCCTAGGAACTTACCTCTTATTTCTGTCAATCAGTTTAGAGGGACATTGGTTTTCTTATACGTCGTTCAGCTTGAAGTGGTAGAACGTTATCAATGACATTAAGTGAGGACTTATTGTATCTTATTTTCTCTCTAGCCATTACTCTTGAAAGACCCTGAACACAGCTAAAGAAAGAGACTTTTACATTTGTTAAGAACACATGGCCGAAACACAAGGCAATATAAAAACTAAAAAAGTCTCAATGTGAGAAATCAGCAAACCATCACTTCCCACTGTGAAAGCAATTCAGTTCTGGAGCATTTAATTCTTAAAATCTGGTGTGCATTAAAAGGGTATGCGTCCTTTCATCTGTCCATCCATTCGTCCGTTCGTCCATTCATCCATCCGTCTGTCCATCCGCCCACTGCTCTATGCACACAGTCAACCATCCATCTTGTCATCCTCACGCCTGCCTTAGTTGGAGAAAAGCTCCCATGCCTGGTAGAGGCCTAGAGAGAAATTCTCAGAGCAGAGAAATGGTTAAAATAAATCAAAATAAAATCAGAGTTCGCTGTGGTTGCTCATTCTTAATGACACGCAGGAAACTATAAACCAGCCATGCTCCATAATTGACCACTGAGAATTTTTCATTCTCAGTAAGTTTTGAGATGTACCGAATCCAATATTATCTCAGTGATTTGATTTGTTAATAATCAAATCACAAATACCTTTTCATTTGGCTTCAGAAAGCAAACAGCCATTTGGAATAATTTTTATGGGTCTTGGAATGCAATATAAACTTAAAATATTGTGTTTGCAAGTCCTATTGGCATGACCATATTATAATTTATATTGGCCTATTTTGATGTACAGTGGCATAATGAAACTTTAAAAAAATGTATTCTGCAAAGCTGCATCTAAGCCCGAGCCGGCAGCACAGATTAACGTGAGAACATCATGGGGATTCTTTGAATATTTTCTTAAGGAGATTTTTAGAAAATGGCTATTTTATTCACCAAAACTTTAACTAAAGCAGAGATTGCAAAGCCTTTCCGAGTTTTGCCTCTTGTCCCACCTTTATGCCCACCTTCTGATTGATGTTCTTTTTCCCACTCCCTCCCCTCCCTCTGAGGGACCCTCACCCCTGCCCGATGATCTGTGGTTTTCTGAACCCATCCTGTGTGTGTGTGTTTCTGTACTCAGTCTTCCGTTCGCTCAGTCTGTAAAGCTCTTCCTCTCTTCTCTGCTTGGGGACTATCCCTCAGACATTCTTCAGCTCGTGGATAAAGTGCCATCCCCGTTGACACCCCGGGAGGTTATCATCTCCGTTGTCTCACAACAGTTTAAAGGGGCTTCATTAGACACTTGTCACAGCGTGTTATTGTTATTTGTTGACACACACTAGACTCCGAGTTCCTTGACAGCCTGACTGTGATGTGTTCAACTCAAAAGCCACCACGTCATCCACAAGGCTGGTACATAATACATGCTCAAGTAGTGTTTGCACAATGGTGCCACGGATGGGTGGGTAGGTGGGTGGGTGGGTGGGTGGGTAGATTGAAGTAACAGGTCATCCCAGAGGAGATAACTTTCTCTGGCAGTGGAAGCCTTCAAGCACAGGTTGTAGAGAACCTTCAGGACCTAGAACGTTGTCAGCCAAACTCATCTGTCATGATTGTCTACGATGTTAGAGCTGCTACAATGTCACCACGCACCTGGAATTTCTCAGCTCTGTCACCATATTACGGGACCACCATTGTATAAGTGGTCCGTCGTGGACTGAAATGCCATTATGTGCAAAACTGTATATATTCCAACCACTTATTGAAATCTCTTATTATTCCTAGTTTTTTTTTTTTTTGGTAGGAAAGCAGATCATTATATTGCCTGCACATAATGGAAATGTAAATTTCTTCCTTTCTAATATTTATTATTTTACTCTCACCTAATTGCTTTGGCTGGGACATCCAAAGAGAGCAGGCATCTTTTTCTGGTTTCCAGTTTTAATGGGAATACCTCGTGATTTGTCACCGGAGATTATCTTTGTGGCAATTTCTGGTAACTATAGTGTTAATTTTACTAATTAGGGCATCAGCTAAATGGTACAGCAAAGGCACTCTAAAACCCAATGGCTTAGATAGGACAGAAGCTAATTTCTCTCTTACATAGGTGTTCACAGTGATATGATAGTCCAGAGTAAGTGGCCCGAGGCTGGTTCTACTGTTCTACTCCAGTAGCTTCCAAACTTGCTCAAGTTTCTCCATTTTCCAGCCAACTGGAAGGGGAAAACGGGAGTCTAGAGAACACAACTTCCTTTTTAGAGCAAAAATCTGGCAATTGTGGGTATCATTTCTGCTCACATCCCATTAGTTTGAACTTAATCATCTGATCACACCCAACTGCAAGGAAAGCTGGGAAATGTAGTCCCTGTCTCTCAATGGCCATGTTGCCAGAAAAAAATTGGGGCTTAGTTACAGTTACAAAAAGAGGAAAGGAAAGAACAGGTAATGGGGACTAGAACAATATTTGCATTTCTAGGGTTCGATTCAAACAAATTGCATTATTCCCTTAACAGACTAAGTTTTATTTAGGAATTTGCTTCTATATTTGCAAACGATATTGACCTATAGTTTTTATGTGTGCCCTGTACTTGTTTTTAATATCGGGGCCCTGCCCACCTAAAAGAATGAACTAGGAAACTTTCTTTTTCCATGCTCTCTGACAGTTGATATGTTATGAAACTATCTAGTTTGTGAAGAGTTGGGAGAATTTGTTCTTAAAGCCATCTGGCACGGTGACTTTTAAGAGAGAGATTTTTGGCTACTGCAGCAGAGACTGCTAATTGTCCACAAATATCTGTTCTCTCCTTTTTCTAAGAAAAGGGAACGCTCGGTTTGTACCTGGGCACAAATGCCTGGAATGAGACAACTCTCCCTGGCTTCTCTTGTGGCTAGATGTGGCCGGATTCCAAAGTTCAGGCTGTGAAAGATTTCAGCATTCGAGTCGTGAAGCAGGGATGTTTGTGTGCGACTTCTGGCACATGCCTTTAATGGGGTGCGTGGACCCCTTCTTTCCTCAATGTGCTGCCTAGATGGGGGACCCAGAGGTGAGTCAGCTGGCAACGAGCTGGGATGACAGCAGAAGGGGCCTGAATCCGTAGTGCTATGAGGCCACCATGCCAGCTTCTAGGCAGTTATGCAAGTGAACAGGTGACTTCTCTTCTGTTTAAGCCACTTATTGTAGGTTCTTGCTACAACCTCTGACCCCTGCCTATAATTAACATAAGCCACATTTTCAATAACTTCTATTTGTAAAAACTCCTCTATCTGGACTTATGCCTCTTTCTCATTTCTATTATATATTGGTTCCCATACCCCCAACAGTTTCTTTCTTGCCTTTTTTGCAAACACACCCGGCCTGTGCCTACCTCAGGGCATTTGCACTTGCTGTTCCCTCTGCTGCGATGGCTCTTTTCCAGGTATCTGCCCCACCCTCCTATTTATAATTGCAAACCAACTCCAACCTAGGGCCCTGTATCTCTCTTCCGTGCTTTGTTCCTCTCTATAACACTCCTTCTCATCAGACATATTTAGATCTTAGTCATTCATTTATTTATTATCTCCCTGCCTCCACCAGAGTGTAAGCTCCACTAGGACACTTTTTTTCCAGGGCCTAGAATAACACCTGGCATGTAGTGGTTGCTCCAGAAATTTGCAATGAATTGATGATAAAACAGACTGGCCAAAAGAATGTCTATTTTATCTGTCTCTTCAAGTACAAGCTTTTGTTATTACTGGTTGCTTGCTTTTTGATTTTCTATTTAATTAGTTTCTGATTTTATGCTTCTTCATTTCTTTCTTTTACCATCATTAGGTTTATTTTATTATTCCTTCTAACCCTTTGGTTTCTGAGTTAAATGCTTAGCTCATTTATTTTCAATCATCCTTACTTTCAAATAGAAGATTTAAGGCTATCAGTTTTCCTCTGAGTATTAATTTGGCTGCAATCCACAGATTTTTTTTTTATATAGTACTCTCATTATTGCTCATTTTGAAATAGTTTTTAGTTTCAGTTTGCTTTCCTCTTTAACCCAGGAGTTATTTAGAGTGACATTTTAACATTTTAAAGCAAATTGACTTTATTGAGCTGTCTTTAATGTTGTTAATTTCTAATTTTATTATATTGTGTCCAGAATCATTTCTGCTTTGCATCATTTTTCTTTTTTGTTTAAAAAATATTTTGTATGGTGTACCATATGATTTGGTTTTTGAATATTCCATGAAAAGAATATATATTCTCTGATTTCTGGGTTTAAAATTTCATGTTTCTATTGCGTATAACTTGTTAGTTGTGCTATTTAAATCTGTATGTTTTTTCTATCTTTATTTGATCTATTCATTTTTGAGAAAATTATGTTAAAGATTTATACTATGATTTTGTGTGAATAAATTTCCTGCTTTAAAATTTTCAAATAATGTGTCAGGTGCTAAAATTTTGTACTATTACATCTTATTGTAAATTATGCTTTATCAATATGAAATATTACTTTTGCCTTGTATTCTTTGTCTCATATTTATATTACTACAGCTGCCTTCTTTTCCTAATACTTGCTGCATCTTTTCCGATGCCTTCGTCTTCCCTCTTCTTGTGTCATTTTTGAGCTGTGCCCCCTATGAATGACACATATCTGGATCAAAAAACAAGTCACTCTGAGTTTCTATTTAATGTACGAATTTAATGCATTCACATTTATTTTTCCACTGATATTGTTTTGTTTTCTAATTTCTATACTTTTTCTAATTCCTCTATCCCACCTTCTAATTCTTTTTTCTTTCCTTCTTTTTTTCCTTCCTTTACCCTTCCCTTTCTTTTTACTTTTTCCTGGGTCAGATTAAATGAGACACCATATAATATGGTTCCCAGGTTGCTATTAAAATGGTAACAGCTTAGAGAGAGATGCCTACCTTAAATGACATAGGACAACTCCTCTAGCCCATAAGCAGACCAGCCTTGACTAACCAGGAGCTGGGGGAGCAGTAGGGGATGAAGGTTCTGGTAAGTTCATTGATCTGCCTTACTGAGAGTATCGGTCAGCTTGGGTTCCACACTGAGTGGCTAACACAGCATTGCTTCCTACTCCGGAGGCGGGAAGTCTGAGAGTCAAGGGGTGAGCATCAGGGGCAGTTTGCAGGTGCCCTGGCCTTGTTGCAGTTTCTGAGGGGGGCGTTCAGTGCTGTGCGAAGCCATCTGAGGCATAGCCACTCCAGAGTCACGCTGAGAACCTATCCTAGACCCCTGGGGACTTGCTTTTGCACTGTTTCATGAACTGAATTCTGTATGCAAAAAAAAAAAAAAAAAGTTATTCTTTGAACAATTGGAGGATTTGTCTAGGGCTTCTAATTCTCATGGTTGGGAATCAAGGGGAAGCTCTACCTTGAAATGAAAAGACAAAAAGTTGGGGTGAGGGAGGGGCATGACTGTGGCCGAACTACCTGGAAAAGTCGGAAGTCCAAATCCTATCATTTCTCATGCACACGCTTTACTTTTGAGAGTCGTAGACATGGACACACTACTATACAGCGAGCTATTCAAGACGGGTGTGCATTTCACAGTGACCTCGGTGCACGAAGGCCCCGGCTGAGAGCACTCATTCTGAATTTGCAACTCGGTGAGAATACCCTATGCGAGGCTGTCATCACAGTCATCACAGTCATCAATTACCAGTCACGGTTCCAGCAAGCGGGGTTTCCCAGGCTTTGCTGAGCGCTGCACTAGCCAGTCTCGTAAACCCAGCACGACATGAGCCGGAGATGCCTGAACAAAAGCCACGATGGCTTTGCCAGGTCCCGTTAGGAAACACAATATCAGTCTTGCCTTATCTATGTTATTGATGGGTTGTGGGCATTCTATTGTAATTATGTCAAAAATGGAAATATTTCAAAATGGGATTGGTGGGCTGATTACAATAATGCATGTGATTAAACCGAGGGCTTGCTTGTGTAATGGAAGGGAGCATGTCAATGGCAATTAACTGTATTTTCTTTAAAGTTTGCCAAGATTTCTCTCGTTTTTCACTGCGTTGTTGTAGAATCACCCACCAGGCACATGGTGGTAGGCATCCTTCACGAGAGCCAGTGGGATGGGAGGCAGGGACAAAAGGATTTCTCAGCTTCTGTCTCATCCAGGTGGACTTTGCCAGCCTCAGGAAAGGACTAGAACCAAGGACAAAGGCTGTTCAAATTCTCTCCATCTCTTTCTGTCTCTGGGTCTCAGTCTCTGTCTCAGGCTCTCTTGGGGTCCATCTAGCTCTCTCTTTCACCATCTCTTTTCCTATACATTCAATTAAAAATCCTTGAAGGAACATACTTATTAGCTCAGCTTGGGTCACCTGCCCAGTTGGCCGCCATCTTGTGTGATGCACCCCACGCCCACCTCTGATCCATCACACTGGCCACGAATGGGTGAATTTGATGGGTGGGTCCACTCAGATGAGAAGGAGCAGGTAGTCAGAGCTGTCTATGTGACCCCAGGAATGGGCTGGGGTTCAGTTCTGTTCTCATTTCAGGTCAATAAACACTTTTAGAAAGCTTCCTAGGCATCAGGCTCTGATCTAGACTCTGTTGGGTTTACGGTCCATGGAATTACAACCCTTACCTACTCATGGAGTTCACAGGGAATTGTGAGGTCACAAGATGACCTCGCTGACCTTCTCCAACACCCCTCGCTGCCCTTCCGCTAACAAGAACCCCTATCTCAGCCACCCCTGCCATTTGGGGTTTTATCTTTAGATAGGAGACCAAGAGCCAAGTGCCAGAATCCTCCAGGTGAAATGTAACAATGGCACTTATCAAATGGGGGGCACTTGTATCTTGCAGCCCTGGGGGTCATCTAAATCTTAGACGTCACTTCTCCTCAGAAGCCTTCCCCGATTCCTTGCGCTGGGTTAGAATCTTCTTCTCTGCATCTTTGGGCTGCCTTTATTTTTAACTCAGCATGTTTGCAATGAGTTTTTCCCTCAAGAAGGCCCCTGAGTCCCAGAAGGACTATGTCTCATTCATATCCATCTATGAGGACCGAGGATGTAGAAGGGGTTCAATGAAAGCATGTTTGATAAAAGAATGATTCCTCATTTAGTCTCCTAGGGCTGCTGTAACAGAGTACCACAAGCTGGGTGATATACAGCAACGGAAATTTATTGTCTCACAGTTCCAAAGCCTAGAAGTCTCAGACCAAGGTGTCGGTAGGGCCATCCCCTTCTGAAGACTCCAGGGAAGGATCTGTTCTAGATGTCTCGCCCAGCTCCTAGGAGCTCCTTGGCTTGTGGCAGTTTAACTCCACTCGGCACATGGTGCTCTCCCTGTGTGTCTGTGTCCAAAATTCCCCTTTTTATGAGGACATCAGTTCTATCGGATTAGAGCCCACCTGACTCTAGTCTGACCTCATTCCAAGAAATTCTGTCTACAACGACCCTATATACAAATAAGGCCGCCTTTCTGGGTACTGAGAGTTAGGGCTTTAACATATAAATTTGGGGGGCACACAACTCAACCCATGACACCCCAATAGGCTGGTCTTGAGGCTCCTTCCCCCAGACTTAACAGAGAGCTTACGATCCCTCCCTGAGGCCCCACAATGCCTTGCGACAGATGAATGGCTGTCAGGTTACAGAGACTCTCAGGTTCAGAAGCGGGGTCTGAGCGCAGGTCCCAGAGCAGGGTCGGGGCCTCTCCTGGAGTGGCCCGGCCAGCACGAGCGCGCTAGGGCTTCCAGGCCTGTCACCCTGCTTCCTGCAAAATGGCTTCCCCTCCCCAAGGCCTGACTCAGCCCCATGCTTCCAGTGCAGGGGCAGAGATGAGGCTGAGCTTCATGTTCAGCTCTGCTAGGTACACTCGGAGTCTCGGGAGGAGACGAATGGCTTGAAATTCCCTCAGATGCCTTCCTCGAAGGGAAGTTTGTGCTGGCTTTTTGCAGTGCAGACTTGGATTTGACCCAGGAACATAAGAAGTCTCTGCAGAGAGGATCTTTCTATGGGAACAAAACACCGGCTGAGATGGTGTTATTGCTTGTCTCTTGGAATTGCATTAAATGCTCATTAATTAATGAAACTCACCTACTAATGATGTTCTTCATATTTATTCCATGTTTTTTTTTATTCCCCCTCAAATGGGCCACTTCCCCTATGCCTTCAGAGCTGTGGCTATGAAGTGACATGCTGGGGCAGAAGACAGGGTGAGAATGAACTATAAAATAGGAGTTGTGTGTGTGTGTGTGTGTGTGTGTGTGTGTGTGTGTGTGTGTGTGTATGTGTGTACCTGTACTATTTCTCATTTTTTCACACAATTTATTTTTACTAAATTTGGTGCTTTGAGCTTGTCCGGTGTTCTGTTGATTTCTTGTTGAATACTAAACCTCCCCAACACTGAGTGACCTAAGATGACAGCCATTTAATTATGTGCCCAGTTTTGAGGTTAAGAATGGGAGAAGGGGCGTGAGACAGTCGTTCGCTGCTCTGCAGTGGCTTGGACTCAGCTCAGAGGTCTTGAACGGGAGATGGCTGAGCAGCTCAGTCAAGGCTGCTTGACCAGGGCCTTGGTCCTGGCTGCTGGCTGTGTTTCTTGATTCTTCTTCACACTGTGTTCGCTAGGGCTGGATTGTCAAGATGGCATTTGCATTCACGTGTCTGATGACCGGGCTGAGACGTCTAGAGCAGCTGGGGCTGGATGGGCATCTTGCTCTCAACATATCCGTCTCCACATGGCTAGCTTGGGCCTCCTTACAGCATGGTGATTCTAGGGGAATTGGACTAGTGGCCTCCTTTAGAGTAAGTATTCAAGGCTAGGTGGGAAATCCAAGGATTCTTATTACCTAGATTTGGAATTCACACAGTGTCCCTTCTCCCACATTCTATTGGCCAAATGATTCACTAAGGTCAGTCTCGACTCAGAGGGAGGGGAATGAGCTTCGTCTCTCAATCAGGAGGTTGACAGGGTTTGCGGCCATCTTTAACCCTCATCCTGCCTGTCAGCCATTATCCTGTGTTCCAGGCGGTCGCTCCAAGGCCTTCCCCATGGGCCCGTTCGTAATCACAAATCTAACCATGCCACCCCTCCCCCCACTCCCAAACATATGGCTCTTCATTTATCACTGAAGCGTCTCTAAGCTCCTTGGCGTGCCCAGCTCGGTAAATCCCTCATGGTCTGCCCTCCATTTACCTTTCTCCTCCTCTCCCCTCATCCTCTATTCTCCGTCCTAGTTTAGTTACTTGTCATTCCAGAAGTCCCCGTGTCTTCCCTCTGGGCCTTTGCATGTGCTGCCTTTGCAACATTCCTTCCTCCTCTATCTCCTCCAACAGCAACTCAAGGTCGTTCTGACATCTGCCCTGTCCCGCCCCCGCCTACAAGGTGCACACTCATCTTGTGGACCTCGGCACTCTGCCTGGCAACTGTCTGTTCACGTATCTACCTTCCCTTTTAGACAATGAATCCTTCGCATCCAGGAACCATATTTTTGAAGGTTTTTTTTTTGTCTAGGGGAGGACATGGGAGATGCAGTGCATTTTGTGAAGGGGAAATGAATGCATGAATGAATGCATGAATGAATGCATGAATACATGCATGAATGAATGCATGAATGCATGAATGAATGCTGAGGAAAGGTGGATTTTGCTGCCTGAGGACAGTCTTCACATCGGAATACCCAAATGGAAGCCTATGAAGTATCAGCAGGAATATCAGAGCTAAGAAATAGCTGAACAATTCCATTTCAGCATCTGGAGCCTTGGAACCCCACCCCCGAGTGTGCTCTGCCTTCCACTGGGGCCGTGGGGTGCTGACAGACGCAGCTTGGGAGAAAGCTGTTCTCTGGTGGAATGTATCTGGGACGCCCGAGATTAAACAAAGTTGATTTGACCGTAGGAGTTAACTGTGCCAATGGGCTCTGGAAAACTCCTCGCGGGAAGAACAGGATGCCACGTTTCCTAAACTTAGTCCCTCTGGAGCTCCGGTGGGGTCACTGGCCCACGACACCCTACTTGGAAGTGGTGTTCTGTGAGTCCAGCTTCTCCCTGATGCTCTGGCCTTGCTGGCTAGGCAGGCAGTGGACCAAACGTCCCTGGTTCCCTGCTATTGTCAAAGGGTGGGTCACTGACCAAGAGGTGCCAATCATATTCTCTTTTCCGTGGCAGGTGACTGAGCTGAAGGGTCCCATGGAATCAGGTGGAGGCAGCCATCCGGGTCCACGCAAAGCACAAATGACCGTGACAATTCTGTGGCATAGTCAAAAGCCCTTCATCATGAGGAAGAAGAGGCTTAGAGAAGCAAATGACTTGCCCGGGGTGGAGCTGACACTCAGTGGTCCTTGGGCTCTAAGTGTGGGCTTCTGTCCACTATACTACTGCTCTCAGTGGACCCCGAACCCCTCTGGTGTTGAAGAATCATGCCGACCAGAGACAGGGACCCTATACAGCCACTGAGCACCTGTAGGTAGCAAGCTTCTTGGCAACTGTAATTGATTGGCCCCTCGCGAGACCATGGGGAACTGGTCTTAAGAAACTGATGTTACGGATAAAGTGACCCGGCCAAGAAAACACACTGAGAGTTATTTCTGGATGGCTCAGGTGCCTTTCCTGAGCGATAGGCCTGAGGAGCTCCTGGCGGTTCATCCAGGACAGTTTCGGTGTCTGCAAACGGGCACGCAGAGAGCACAGCCCTGGGAAACGTGTCTCACTCGCCAGCTGGAGGTCCAGCCGCGCCCTGGGGTGTGCCGCTGCGTGGGCCGCTTCCAGAGAAGCCTCCGGGGAAAGGGATCAATGGCAAAATTGGTAGACCCAGCAAGGCTTTTGCAATAAAAGCTTTTTATGCCTCTTGTTCAAAGCATTTAAGTGCCTTTTAGATCACAGATTGAACCATCGACATTATAAAGTGGAACCTTTTAATACCAAAATACACTTCCAGAGTAAAATCCCATTATGGGAAAAAGCATTTCACGGCACCGGGCTAGATAATAATTCTCTCACGTGTAATAGGATATATGAAATGCTCGATGATAAACAGAGTTTCTCAGCATTGTAATAAGGTGACTGATACTGCAGCGTGTGTGTGTGTGTGTG
>PVKZ01006549.1:0-33429 GCA_004027375.1 Macroglossus sobrinus | reverse complement strand
TCCGTAGAGCAGAAAAACAAGGCTTGCCTTTGGGGTATTGGTGTGTCATGCTCGGTGATAATTGGCGAATACGTCCTTGGTTCCCACGGAGATCTGGGATGAGAGGATGAAGTTTAGATGATGCAGAGAGATGGAAGCTTTTCCTGGAATGCCGATGGGGTCTCACACGACTGGAGGGAAAGCAGGACACCCTGCTTCTCTGCCGAGAGCCCGACGACTCCTACTCTGTGGGCGCGTACGGCCCTCTGCTCTGTGCTCCACTGGTGTGGACGGGATGTACATGCTCAGTTTCCTGCGCTCAGCTTCGTGCGGTGGGTGTGTGTACCTGGACTGTGGATCCTGGCGTTTGGGGTTGGTGTCCCGTCGTCTGCTCCCCTGTTGTGGCATGCTGGGCGGGCGAACCTCTCTGTGCTGTCATTTTTCTCATGTACAGAATCATAATAATAGGGTTAGGGTTAAAGTCCTAAGCAAGAGACATGGTGGAATCACACAGACCAGAACTCGAATTGTGTCTTTGCTGCTTACTATTTTTTTGATCTGACACAGACTATTCAGTCTGTAAATGGATGAAATCATCATCATCATCATCATCATCATCATCATCATCATCAAGTATTCCCTAAGACTTGGGGTGAGGCTTCATAAAGATAATATATGCTCTGTACTTGGCATATAAATACTCAATAACTGCTAGTTTTATCTAACGATTAATATGATTGTTTTTGTTGAATTTAAAAGTCTTAAGACCATGTTGGCGGCATCCAATGTCGACACCAGGAGGTGGTTATAAGACCCTGGGGGCCCAGGGCAAGAGGCGCCAGTCACCTGGGTCAAGTACAGGAGCTGCCACAGGCCGCTGGGGGAGCAGGGACAAGGTGGGGCGCAGGGACGGGGCGGGCAGTGGCTCCTGAGGTGAGCCATCCAACTGTCTGCACACAAGCCACCTTGGGCGCACGGCCTCTAGCCAGTGCCTTCTCAAAATCATCCGCTTAAACTTCTTTAAACCTCCACGCCACTGCTCCACGTAGAAACACGGCCGAGTAGGTGTCGGGGGGAGGGATGCTTGCAAGTCCCACTGGCCCCCAGTGCAAGCTTGAGGCCAGCGTCATCACAGATGCAGAGACAAGTGCGCAGACTGTAAGGAAAGGCAGCTCTAGCTCCCAGCCTGAAGCCTTAGGAGGGTCTGCGGAAAGGGAGGGAGTGAGAGAGAGAGAGAGAGAGAGAGAGAGAGAGAGAGAGAGAGAATGTGTGTGTGTGTGTGTGTGTGTGTGTGTACACACACATTCCGATATACACTGCTTTGCCTCACGTTCATCATATGGCACTGTATCTTTCCAGCAGGCATAGATTAACAATTTACATAAGGCATTTAATTAAAAATGTGTCATCACCTCATTAATGTCTTCTCCAAGGATGCCATGAGGCATTATCCTCTTTCATTAATGGAAGTGACGGGCCTGTGTGCCCTCGAGGGCTGCGGGCCTGCCTGGGGTGGCAGCCGTAGAGGGAGGGGGTGCCGGCGAGCGGGGCTGCCTCCGTCTAGAAGGAGGAGGTGCCGGCGAGCAGGGCTGCCTCGTCTAGCCTGAACAGGTCCTGCTTGAGGGGCCAGGGACCACACCTGTCCCTCACTCTTCCGGGGGTGTCTTGCCTGAGCTCAGCTGTCCAGGGGTCTGACCTTTTGCCCATGGTGGGGAACCGGAGTCAAGACCACCTTGCAGGCTGCTGGTTCTCTAGGGTGCCCCCTCTCCAGCTGGGTCACGGGAGGATGGGAGCCCCACAACTCCGTGGTCCCCAGCCTCACATTGCCCTTCAAGTGTAAGTACCAGGAAGCAGAGAGGCACACAGAGGGGTCCCCCCTGCCGAAGAAAGGCCATGAATTATTCATCCTGTCTGGGCTGGGGGCTCACAGTGCCTTCTCTTCCCGTCCTGAAAGGCCACCAGTGAGAAAGGCATCTTATTCACTGGCTGAATCACTTTACATGAATGAATGGCTGGAGGACCCATTTCGCAGCCGCACTTGGACCTGGCCCGTTAGAGAGAAGCCGTCCCGTTCGTTTCTGGAGGGACACTAGCTACGAACGGACGGGAGCTCCTCCGTCTCCGCTGGCTGTTAAAACCCTCCCCTCCTCGCAGGGCGACGGTTTTAATTAAATCCATAATTACGTTTTATGGAATTCGGCGCTCTTCGGTGAAAATGAGCCCAGAGCCTCTCTGCCTTTTGAAAACTTAATTTAGGCCAACAGTGGATGGGAGAGGGAGAGAGGGGAGGCCGGGGAGGGATGGGGACAATAGGAGAGGGAAGTGGCTATTTGAATGGCACCTGTGAGGACGTCTCTCTTCCTACCTGCACCGAGAGGGGCACCCTTAGGCGTCCAGCCGGGGTTCCTTGAGAATAAGGTAGATGTTTCTTTTGGGGCATAAGGTGGGGATCACTCTTTAACCCCAAGCTTCCCAGAGGCAGTATTTATTCTGGCTCCAGCCAGCTGGGGAAGCACCCTGCCATGGGCCCTTGCTGGCTGCTCCACAGATTTGCAATAGTGGGTGGGGCATTCGCCCTCTGCTTTTTTTAAAGACACATTCTTAGGTTAGATGAGGGCTTATTTGCAGTCACCTCCTCACTGGGGTTCCCCGCTCTGTTCTGGGGCGTCCCTTCACTTCAGACCGCCCAGTTAAACTGTCCGAACAGTGGATTTGATCCGGTCCCCTCTCTCCTGCATCTGTGTCTTCAGTGGCTTGCCTGGGGCTCCAGGCTCACAGACTCGTTGGCATCGTCCCGGCAGGTGGCATAAGGGCAGTGCGGGGACGGTGGCACCCCGGGAAGCAGCACTGCTTGGTCTAGAAGACGGAGCTGCAGCTCAGCTCCAGCCCCTTCTCGGCATGTAGAAACACAGCCTCACGTTGCCAGTATTTTTATTTTTATATTTTTTTAAATTTTTGGTCGAGAAAGCCTAGAACTCCTGACTTTTCTGTGAACTCTGTCCCGTTTTAAATATGGGCTACGGTGGGGGATCAGATAATTTGTTCAGACTGTTCGTGGTCCCCTCGTCCCAGGCCCGACTCACAGGAGGAGTCCCATTAAGCAGCCCATCGACCAGGATCTGTCACGTGACACGTTTTGACCAATGGAATGCGAGTGGTCCTGATGTGGCCTGTTGCCAGGCAGCAGCTCTGAGAGCCAATGCCCGGCTCTGTGGTCCCTCGTTCTGCCTCGTCCTAGAGAATTCAAACCCCAGACAGGGCTCATCCCTGGAGCCTTTGTGTCTGAACCAGCAGGCTGTGGCGTGGAGCTGGGGTCCGCCCAGAACAGGCAGGGACGCCTGAGCAGGGAAGAAGTCGTGTTTTGAGCCACGAAGGCTGTGAGCCATCTGTTCCTGCAGGGAAGCTGACGGAGACGTCTCCACGGCCGCTCGCCCAGTGGGTGCTCTGCACGCGCCTGCATGGCCCGTGGCCTCAGTCTGGAAGTCCCTCCCCGGCTTCGGTCAAACCCTCGACACCAACACGCAGCTCAAGACCCACCTTCCTGCCCGTCCTCCTTCCCACTCTCTGGCAAGATCAGGCTCACCTTCCCTCCGTCTTAAGAAACTTGAGATTCTGCTTTTCCACGACGTCTTATGACTCCTTATTGCCATTTTTTTTTTTTTTCGGTGCGTCTTCTCCCCCAGATCCGCGAGCTCCTTATAAGGCAGGGTTCGGGCATGTCTTGTTTTGCCGCTGGCACCTGACGGATGTTAGGTGAGTGAACGGAAGTTTTCCAAGGAAGCAGGTGGATCGCAGTACCTCCTGGGGCCCCGGCCGCAGTTGTCACATTCCCGAATGTCATGGCACAGTGGTCCCGAGAGGCCTTGGAGGTGTTCGTGTGCATTTCCAGAACGGAACTTCAACAGCGGCCTCAGGCACCTTTTGGGGGTGCTGACAGTGACACTGGATTCAGATGGGGTGCAGAAGTGCACTGAGAGCTGGAAAGGCAGGGACTGAGACGGCATGACCCTTTGACCTTATAGAAGAAGTTCACACAAAGCACCGTGATGATATATCTTGCGGGTGGGAGAAATATTCTAAATCATGCAATACTATTCAGGATTAAAATGAGGGCGGCTCACGACTGGTGAGGCAGAATGAAAAATAACTTAAAGATGCAAATACCCCAAAAGGAAGAGTTTTAGCCATTTCTCAAACGAGGTGGCTCTCCTTGGCGTCCAGCCTGCACTCTTGAGTATCCATCCCTGCTATGCAGGTGGACGGGGCAGCCATGTATGGCGTGATAAAGGCCACCCCTTTCCGTATCTTCGGTAAGCAGAGTTGGTCCCGGGGACGGCGGTGCAGACGCGTGCAGGAACCCCAGACCCCACAGCCCATGAGATGTTTAACTCGTCCAGGCTGTTCAATGCTAGGACATCTCTGTGGGTTCGAGACAGTTTCCACAGGTACTCGTTGGAGGGCAGAGAGGCAGGGCCCCCCACAGAGAGGTTAAGGAGCTTGCCCGGGGTCACACCGCTGGTGGGTTTCCCCACCAGCCTTCAAATCTAGGCCGACAAGAGTCAGACATTTAAGCATTAGCTGCGATCCTAGAAACAGCTATGTTTGGCCCCGAAGTTGCTGAAAAGTGTCCCGTGGGTGCCATGAGATGAGAAATGCGACTCGGAAATTCCTCTCGGGCCAGTGAAGTTCAACAAACACACTCGTGCTGAGCAACGTCGCCCTCTAGACATCCAAAGAACAAACCACACGCTTCCTCCCCACCCCCGCCTCCCCGGGGGCTTTCGAGCAAAAGGAATTCTGTGCTTTGTCTCCCTTCAGTCAGCAAGCAGCCTGACACTGCCTTTCTGAGGAAAACTGTTCTGGAGAGAAAAAGATAAAAGCAGCCCTTCCGATGCCGGCTGCAGAGGGAACACGGACAGCCTCCCCACTGCCAGGCGCCTGCCTGAAGGGAAGCCTGGGGCAGGGCGGGCCCAGCGCCCTGCAGGGGGGCACTTCACAGGGCTGTGTGTGTGCACAGAAGCTCCTTGCCTTAAGGTGATTTCCAGCTGGGACCACCACCGGGGAGAGCTCTCCGGCAGCTCAGAAGCCTCCCTTGATGCTAAGTGGGTGCTCAGGGAAAATCGAATTGATTTGCTTGCTGTCTTTATAGAGTGCCATCTTCATCCGTTCAGGCTCTAGAACAGAAAAACCGTAGACGAAGGTGATTTATAAACAACGGGAATGCATTTCCCACGGTTCTGGAGGCTGGAATCCGGTATCTGAAGGGGCAGCCTGCTTTCTCTCCCGTTCACAGACGGCCAGATTGTCACCGTGTCCTTGCGTGGCTGAAGCGGGGAGAGAGAGCCCTCTGGGGTCTCTTTCTGTAAAGGCACTCCTCCCATTCATGAGGGCTCTGCTCTCAAGGCCTGATCACCTCCCAAAGACTCCGCCACGGTGTATTATCACTTGGAGGGTTAGGTTTCCGCATGCCTAGTGGGGTAGAGAGGATCCAAGTTCAGAGCAGAGGCTGGCAATTTTTTTTTCCCTTCAAAGGTCCCGATAACAACTGTTTTAGGATTTCTAGGCCATACCGTCTGTTGCCACTACTCGACTCCGCCATCCTTGTGTGGTGTCGATGAATGAGCGTGGCTGTGTTCCAATAAAGCTTTATTGATAAACACAGGCTGTGGGCCAGATGGTGCCCACAGGCCATAGTTTGCTGATTCTTACTTTAGAGCCCTCTGCTCTGGACCCATCAGGACTAGAAGGGGAAGGGATGAAGGGTACAGGTAGGAAGGTGAGTGCAGGAGCTGCATTTTTGGCTCATTTCCAGGTATGGGCAATTGTCTCAGCTGGGGCAGCCCAGGCGGGGCTCCCAACCAGACCCTGGTATCGCTGGAGCCATGTCAGGCTTGGAACACGCCCGTGAGCCCAGCAGACCAGTTTGGGGGCCCGCTGAACTCGCCTCTCAGTTTCCCAGCTCTTTCTCTGTCTCTGGCCTGGGACGCCTTGCAGGGCCTTGAGATCTGGGAGGGGTGAACGGCATTGCAACGAGCATTGTGACGAGCTTGGAAGCCTGGCCGGGCTGGAGGGACAGGGCCTGAGCTGCAGTCTGGGTCAGCCCCTTCCCTTCCGTGTGACACCGAGCCACCAGCTTGCCACTCAGTGGTGGTGACCTAGGGAGCCAGGAGGACCCACCCGAGTGTCTACTCTCCTTCACTGGCAGCTGGGCCTCCTCTGGTCGGGAGCCAGGGGACTGCTCTTTCTTTCCAGTGTGATTACCTTCTTCCTCAGTGATTTATTCTGGGGTACCTCTTTTTGCTGTCATTTCATGGTCTTCCGTTAAAGGGAGGTGTGCAATGGGTTTGGGTTGCACCCCTATGAATATGCTTTGTCACCGGGACACAGAAGAGCTGATGAGAGAGAGGTAAAGTCATTTCGTTGACACAAGCCCTCCTTCTGCCCACTTGCCCCTCCGGGCTTGCGGTGTCAAACCGGGAGGATGATCTCATTGGATGTGTAGGAAGCGTTATCTCTCCTCCTCCTCCTCGTCCTCCTCTTTCGTTGCGATAGGAAGAGGTTCTCTTCCAGGATGGAATGTTTGCTCCACCTGCGCGTAGAGCTGGTGGCTTTTATGTCCCCGTGTCCCCCAGCAGGAGGTCCCCGGGAGAGGGGCGGGAAGGATCCACGAGCACATCGCCCAGGTGGAGCTGGAAGCCACACAGCTCGGAGGGCCCCCCTCCCGGCCGCCGGTCGGCAGGGACACCATCTCTTCCAGACGGTGCTTCCTAGTTTCCTCTGGAAAGTCACGCTGCAGAAATCGATAAGCCGCCTTTAACTTGGCTCTCTCTCAAAGTCGTGTTCCTGAGATGGGTGAATCGCATCAAGACACCGTGTGCTAGCCCGGCTCGTAAAACCTGTTTTTGCCGGATCGTCTTCCAAGGTGAGGACATCGTCCCTGGCGGTTTTGGCACTCGGGTCCGGTGGACAGGTGTGGCCTGATCCCTTTCCTTCTTCACATCTCTCCCCCGGTGGAAAATGACAGACCACTGTGCGGCCAGTTCTGGCAGAGGTCACAGGTGTTGTTGTGCAAACTCTTGCCCTGGGCTCTGTGCGCTCACTATTAAAATCCGGTTTCTTATTCGGAGACGCGTCTGTGTGAGGGCTGAGCTTGCGGTAGCTGCCATCCATGCTGAAGGAGCATGACAAGTGTCGCTGCCCCAACCCCCCTTCGCCAACGGTAATGAATTTGAAGAAATCCGTGGCACGTGGCAGGTCTTTTAATGTTTGTTTTAAAGCTTTGTTACTTTGGCGGGGAGAAAAAACCATGGAGAATGGTTTTCTCTACTTCCATGCAGGATTTAAGGCTGGCATCAAATAAAAATGTGCACAAGTTACTCTTAAACACATAACGGCATGCAAATGTGGGCTCCCACTCATGTGAATCACAGTGACGAGAGCTGGTTTCAGCCAGCCGGATCGGATCTCGCCGTTTCTCTCTCTTTGCTTCCTCGTTTTTTCAGGGTGACTGGTGTGCAGGCATGCCAGTGATTTCCCGGGGACTCCGGTGTGCAGGGAGCTGACGGCCGGAGGGGCAGGGCGGAGAGCGGGAAGGACAGCAAGGACAGCAAGGACAGGGAGGCATGGAGTGAGGCCCACTCAGGGGCATGGACATCAGGGGGGTGATTATGGGCTGGAGGAGGCACCTTGCAGTCGGTCGTGCTGTCCCTCACGAACTCCACTCCCAGGTACCCTAAAAGTGTTAAATAACGTCGACTTTCAAGTCAGTTTGGAGGGGCATCTGCGGTAATACCAAGATTACCGGAGGCCGGTCCTTCTCACCTTCTCAGTGTTCCCGCCCGTGCCAGGTGGTGGTCGATGATTCTATGTGGGGAGCTGACCCCTTCGTAGCCCTGAGCTGACAGAAGCTACAAGTCTCAAACCTCTAAATGCGTCTCTCAGGTTGCTCGTGACCGAATTTAGTTATCCCAACCGGCCACCCTGGTTGTGGCTAATTTCAGGCCATTATTAATTTGTATGGGGAAGGAGATGGAGTAGAGAAAGGAAAAGGTCCCCCCAGATCAGGGATGGGGTGAAAACTAAAAAGGGGGACAGGGGACTTGGTCATTTCCAAAAAAAAAATCTTGCTCCCTACGTACAGACAGCCAGGCTGTAGTGATAGCTCAGCTCTGAACGATTGCAAGTACAGATGGCTCAGCAAAGGGTGAGGTGACACTGTCCCAGAGGAGAAATCCAGAGTCTCACATGCTTACAAAGTGCTGGGTATCCCACGACCGCTCTGTCAGAAGCTTCATCGACAAAGAGAACCTCTCGTCGTAATGAACCCCTTAGACGCCCACTCGGAAGGACGAGAGAGGGGACTCAGCGAGGACCCCTGAATCTCAGAAGGCTTCTTTCGTTTCCTAGCGGGTCCCCAGATTTTAATTGTCCCTTAGCGCACTGTAGCTTCTCCTGGTGAAGTGTCGTGTCATGCTTGATTAGTCATCCACAGCCTAGAGTGAACTGGAAAGCGAAAAACGAATTGCCCATACCTTCCACTGCCTGTAGACTAGGGGGAGAAGAAATTTAAACATGAAAATGAACGTGGCGTGTGTCCCGTCCCTGCTCACGAGGGTTCAGTGGGGTCTCACTCCACACCGTGGAAAGTTAAACTATTTTATTTGGCCTGAGTGACCTCTACAGCTTCACTGGCAGTGCTCTGTCACTTTGTATGCCAACCCCTTGCCGTATTCTTTGGGAAACTTTCTCCAGCTTTTCCAGGCGGGAGGAGTGACGTTCTTCTCGGGACTCCCGTCCTGCAGCTGCCATGCTCAGCTCACACCAGCAAAGGTTACGTGGAGATCTGTCTCTTCCACTATTTCCCAAGAGCTCTTTGAAGACAGGGGCTGCATTTTTATTTTTTCTTTTACCTTAATCTCTTAGATGCCATTCCAAGGCTTGCAGGAATGACCACTAACATCTACTGAGCATTTATGATATGCCGGACACTGGGCTACACGCTTGCAACGCATTAGCCGTGTGAGTGAACACAACCCTTTGTGTTAGTTAGTTTTCGTGACGGGAAACCGAGGTACGGAGAATTTAGGCGACGTGCTAAAATTCGTGGCGTGAGAATCGGCAGAAGCTGGATGCGGATTTAAGCGATCTGATTCCAGAGGTTTTGCACTCAGCGCCCGTGCTACGGTATTAGGCTCGCTCCTGACTTTAGCACTATGATGAATGCGTGTCTGTGAAGTGACTGAATGAATGTGTCACAAGCTGGAGCATGGCCTTGTCCTCAGAATCCCTCCCCCTGCTGAAGTCCTGCCCCCGCCCGGCTTGGCGTGTCCCCAGACCTTCACTGAAGCAGGAGCAAGCATCTGGACCGGTGGCCTCGATGGCTGATATTTCTATTTCTCCTCCACCCCATTCTGACCTTAGAAACCCTTGGTTCCAGCGTGTCTGTGACCTGATCCTGCAGCTCTGGGGCCCAGAAGCCACCAGCCTCGGGGCTGGCCCAGCTGCAAGGGCCTGATGGACATGGCACACCTGTCAGCACTGCAGGTCTGGCCGCCAATGTGGCCAAGCTGAGCGGGAGGCTGGGGATTATCATGGCCCATTCTTAGGAACTTGGTCAGGTGACCATGGCAACAAAGCCCCAAGTGGATGCTGAGCAGAGAGTTGGCCCTCTGCCTCCTTGGGGCCAAGGATGGGGTGACCTTTGAGCTGCCTCTTGCTGACAAGGCTGGGAATACTGGCATGTGGCTAGTTCAAAGGCGGGCTCTCCCCTTCCACCAGAAACCATCAGAGCTCAGTATTTTCTGCCAAATATCGCATGCCCAACGCTGTGCCATGTCGTGTGTTATGGACCTAGCAGGCTCCCGTGGCCCTTGAAAGACTTAGAGCCTGATGGTACAGCGGGCCACATAGACTAACAACGGGAACGTGTCAGCATCGCTCATAAGGAATACACGCGTGTGCTTTGGAGACGTGGAGAAGGGAGCGTTTGATTCGGCCAGCAGGCAGGGGTGCCTACGCCTCCCACAGGAGACACGGCGTAGTGTGAGACGGCGTAAGCACGGCCCCGCACGGTAGCTGGGCAGAACAGTGACACGTGGCAGGAGCTCAGTGATGGCATCCATCATCATCATCAGCAGCAGCAGCAGCAGCAGCAGCAGCGGCAGCGGCATCCCTCGGTTGGGAAGAATGGCCGAGTGCTCTTGAGGTACCAGAATCAGGAAAGGGCTTAGTGGTCCTTTCAGAGGAGAAAGGCAAAAGTAGAAAGCAGTACGTTTTCACATTGGGAAACTGGAAAGACAGCGTATCTCAGTTCAGGAGATCTGGTTAGAGCTTCCATCTGCCTCAGCTGTTTGTGCACCTTGGTAAATACCTTTCCCCTCATAGAGTTCCTTTTATAATGTGTAAACACAGAAAAAGGGACTGCACGGAATCCAAGTGCTCTTCTAATAGCAGGGTCTGCAATATGTCAATCACAATGATCTATAATCAGTAAACATGACTGGACATATCTAAAGACAGGAAAATGCCTCCCAGAGGCAAGAGAAAAAAGAGTCAAGAGACAATAACACTGAGACATGGGAACACACAGACCCGGACTTTAACAAAGACTGTTTTTCAATATGCTCAAGAACTTAAAAGAAAGTATGGTCTTAATCAATAAACAGATGAGTCATACCCACAGAGAAATGGAAAGTTCAAACAAGAACTCAGAAGGTATTGTCTGATTAAAAAGTCTTGAAATGAAATGACTTGAAATGAAAGAAAAATGATGACAGATAAGTGTGAACCTGGAAAATACATGGCCACTATCCGATCTGGAAAACGGAGGAAAAAAGCCTTCAATAAAAATGAATGGAGCCTCAGAAATCCGTGGTACAGTATCAAGTGACTTAATATATTTAGTTATAATCGAAGAAACAGAGTAGAAAAACATGGAGAAGAAAGAACATTTGGAAAAAAGCCATTGTCCGAAATTTGCTAGAAAACACAGACTTACAAAATTCAAAGAGCTCCTTGACCTCAGGCAGGATATATGCGAAGGAAGCCACATCTAGGTATATCACCAAGTAAATTTGCCAGAACTCAAAGAGAATGAAAAAGTTTTGAAAGCAGCCCAAGGAAAACAAACATCCCATACGGGGAACATTAATACCTGTGACGACGCTTCTGTGAAAAGCATGGAGTCAAGAACACGACAGAATGATATCTTTAGGGTCCTGAGAGAAAAAAAAAGAACAAGAAAAAAATGTTGATCTAGAAGTCCGGAATTCTATCTTCTTCCAAAAGGATGGGAATGTGGATACATTCTTCAATAAATAAAAATTGAGAGTTCGTGTTGCCGGTGGATTACAACGTCAAAAAGGCCGGAAGAAACGTTGTTCAAGCTGAAGGAGGGTGATTCCGGAGAGACAACCATACCTGCAGGAAGGGATGACACATAGTGGGATGTACGTGCGTTAATATAAAAGACGATATATGTTTATTTAATGGGACCTGTTCTCTATACAGTATGTTACGTATCTCAGCCACGATAGATTCTCGCATGGAAGTGAATCCAGCTGTTTCTCACTAACACGTAAACACTCAAAAGATCGTTCAAATATTGTCATGACTGGATGACTTCGGATCTGGCTATTAGATTCTGGGGTCCAGAGTGGAAAAAAAAAAAACGGGTGAAGAAGCATCCTTGCTGCTGAATGCTATAGCGGAATCATTTCTGGCATAAATTTGCTTACTGGATGGCAAACACCTCTGACTGAGCATATTGTGTTACTCCAACGAGTCTTCCCAGCAGTCCTGTGAGGTGGCATGGTCCTCGCCCCATTCAACAGCTGAGACGCCTGAGTTTAGGGAACGTTCTCAAAGTCACAGGGCTCCTGGGCCAGAGAGCGAGAGTTTGATGCCCGCGGTTTTGGATTTCGAGTGGAGAGAGGCTTTCGGGAGCAAGGTGGAGGGTCTCTGTTGTCACACCTGCGCTTCTGCCTGAGGCACTCGCCTCCGTGAGCTTCCGAGCCGCTCTGCCCTCCCAGACGGGCTCAGACTTGGGGGGGCCGCACGCCCACCCTCACTGCAGGGCCGGTTCCTGCTACCTGAACTCACCTCTGTTCTTGGGAAGGCATCAGTGCCAGTGACTTACGAGGGTAAATGCATTGAGAGTTTCCCTTCCAGGGGCCATTACACCGTCAGCCCCTCTCCCCCCAGGAGAGCTCGGAGGGCTGTGGGGGCCGATGGGTCCAGGATGCCAGCCCCGCCTGCAACGTCCACGTGGAATTTAACCTCCGTGTTCTCATCTGGAGATGGGAATGATGACGGCCTCGGAGGCCTAGCACAGCAGCTCTCTTTCCTCCTCCTCCTCTTCTCTGCCCGTCTCAGGAAGGCCATGCCTCAGGAGGATGACACCTTTCGAGGGACAAGGTGGCCAGCCTGTCAACTCTCTGATACCATAGTATCAAGGCAGCCTTGTTCTGATGGGTAGGAGGTTACAGAGCTTGTGTGTGTGTGTGCCTGGGTGTGCATGCTCCCGTGGGTGTGCACAGGTGTGTGCTAGAGATGGGGCAGGAAAAAACAAAAACAAAACCAGGAAGGTAACAATGAAGAAACGGGGAACGAAAAGCGGAAAGGCAGTGACATTGCATTTACGTCGCCGTCACAGGCAGACTGGCCCACGTGCGTGAGCCTGGGTAAAGCTCCCTCCTAATCAGCTGTAAGTGTCGCGGAGGGAAGCGGGTGTTAGCTATTATCTGAGCGCGATTTGGTCTCACTATCAGATTAGGGAAAAGATTATCTGGGCTAAGTTTTAGGCAGGAAGCGTGCAGCAACGTGATCCTCGTATAATTTTAGCTATTAACCTCCCTCCCCTCCCTCTGGAGTTCTGCCGTGGCTGGCGCTAGGGGTGCCGTTTGACACTGACTGACTTTTACACTTTAAAGTTCACGATGAGAATTGATGCCTGGGAAAACGTGGTTTAATTATGCAAATCAGGCTTTTTTCCTGAGGTACGTTTTTTTTTGACGTGTCACTGGTCTATGGAAACTTAAACTGTTTATCTAGGTCCCACCAAAGTCATGTCATGTGAGAGTAGGACACCTTCTAGAGCTGGGGTCCCCACCCCGCAGGCCGAGGACCAGCACTGGTCTGTGGCCCGTTAGGAACTGGGTGGCACAGCAGGAGGTGAGCAGCAGGTGAGCAGGTGGAGCTCCACCTGCCGCTCCCCAGTGCCAGCATCACCGCCTCAGCTCCGCCTCAGATCCTCAGGCGTTAGCTTTTCGTAGGAGCGCCAGTCCCTGGTGCCACAGAGGTCGGGGACCGCCGCTCTAGAGGGCAGGTAGGAAATGGACTTAGTCCCACCTCCTGGCTGTGCGTCCCGGGCTTGGGGGGCAACTGCCTGAGTCTTCCTCTTCCCCTCCTCACGTTGCTGAGCACACGGCCCGTCAGAGGCGCCCAGTCCTGGGATTCCCCCCGGAACCTGCCGACCACGTGGTTTTTCAGCCCCTGCTGGAAATAGCTGCAGCCCGAACAGGCCCAGGACAGACAGTTGTGTGTCTGTCCCCGATGCGGCTCCTTGTAGCTGTCCCCTTTGGTCCTGGGTCTCACCTTTCGAACCCATCCCTCCTCGCATCCTTCCCGGCCTCGGGGCAGCTGACACACACCCCTCGAGGCTGACCTGCGTTGAGCAAGGCAGCCTCTGTTGCAGCTACGATGCTCCTGTTAGCAACGTCCCCGGTCAAAACTCATAGCCCTCACCGACAGGCACGTCCTCTGCCAGGCAGCCGGCTGGGCCCCTGCTCAGTGGGGCCTCAGCGCCACCTCACGCTATCCTGCTCACGGGTACATGTATGTGTGTACAAATAGGTGCCTCGTCCTTTTGAAAGCTACGACGCCAGGTTGAGGACACCTGTGGACACTCGTGTGGCTCTCCCCTCTGGCTGAGCCCCCGGCCTTTTCGTGCTCACTGCGTTGGAGCCACGCCTCTCCCCACCCCGATGGATCCATCTTCGCGGTTCTGTGTCGAGGACCCAGGAGAAGGCTCTTCCTCGTGGCCCTGATATATTTCATCCTGTAGGACCTGGCCCATCACTCACGGCTGCTGAAATCTTCTTGGATCCCATCCATGTCATCTGACATATTTCTGTCTTTCTCAACTGGGCGTCGTCAGAAAATTTGATCAGCACGCCGCCTCCGTGTTCAGCCAAGTCATTGATAAAAATGTCGTGTGGGGAAGCACCAGGGGACCGGATTCTCTGGACGCCTTCAGAGAGGGCTCCCTCTGCCCCCCGACCTGTGGATGCTGGCGTCCGGCTCGCTGCCGTCCAGGTCTGCACGGACTTACTTCCCTGTTCCTGCTAAAACTCAGAACCTGCCGGGGAAGGGCACGTGAAGCCACGGTCACCCACTCACGCCACGTCCTGGATCACGGGGTCCACTCGCAGGACTGGAGTCTCGTCAGGATGGAACGCGGGGGAACTGGGTTTGCCCGGGGCCCACCTGGAACCTTTATGAGGAAGGTTCTGTGAGGGAGGGGGGCGGGGTTGCCGGTGTATCTGTATCTGCAGCACGATGTCAGGGTGTAAGGATTGGGGGAGCAGAAGAGGAACTCCCCGCAGGTGCGATGGAGAACCCAAACAGGCTAGCGGCGCCCGCTGAGGTGGCCAGAACAGCAGAGGACAAAACAGACACTTCATCCCTCGTCTGGCACTCACCTGTGTCGGCGTGGTGGTGGGCGGTGGTGCCCCAGGGGATGGAGCTCTGTCAGGGGTGATGGGAGGGACGTCTGAGCCCGGCCAAGGTGAGTTAGGCATGTTGCCAAATACAGAGGTGGCCACTCCCTGCTTTGTTTCACGGGGACTTACTGGCAGGGGTCAGGGGTCGTCACCTAGGAGACAGGGACCCCTTAATGCTCAGGGCTTTACCTCACTTAGCTCTGGCCTGTGCCATTCCCGTGAGCAAAGCACCTGTGGCTGTGTTCTCGGAGGTGGTTTTTATGAATTCTCACGACAAGGGTGGCTTTTTCCCATAGTGGGTCTTTAGGGCTGTGCCGGGAGGGAGGGTTACGTCACATCCTGCCCTCTCTCTCTCTGTCCTTTATCCTGTGGCCCGTAGGGTAAGCCCAGCTACCTGCCAGTCTTCCCTGCAGCCCTGGACCTCAGAGAGACCTAGGATGCGTGTTTGGAAGGCTCCATCTCTCAAAGAAGGAAGAAATCCTTAGGGGGCCTGCATATTTTTCCCTCCTGTCATCAGCTACGTTAGGAGGTGTAGCGAGATGGAGCAGGGGCAGAAAGGGGTCAACTGCCCCGCTCCCCAGCTCCATCACTGTGAGATATTATAGTTCCCGGCGTGGGACCTGTCACACTTAAAGCTGTTAAGGGTGGCAGTTTCTGGAGGGCATGCACCCCGTGAATCTGTTCTTGAATTTGCAGGGCGAGGCCCGGCTCTGAGAGGGAGAGCCACTGAGAAGGTGCCCCCGCTCCTGACTGCGGGGGATTTAGGCCAAATGGGAAATGCAGGCCCTTTCCTCAGCCATGTCGGGTCTGGAGGCGGCTCGGCCCGGGCCGGCCCGGGAGCGGGCTTGTCTGGTGCCGGTGGCCCCACGGCTGACGGGGTTCCTGTGTCAGCTTACAGGCCCTGCTCCGCGGACAATGTCCCGAGCGGTTTATTCCCTTCCCAGCCAGCGTCCCCGTCCCTCCGCCTGGGACCTCAGGGGGCCCCGGGCGTCTGCGCTCGGCCCTGCCACCGTTGTGCAAGCGCTCGTGTCTCCTGTTACCCGGGAGCCGGCAACAGCTCAAAATAAAAGGAGAAGGAAGGGGGGTGGGGACAGCAGGGAGGGCCAGAGGAGCCTCTGCAGGGAGCCTGACCAGGTCAGCTGGGAATGCCTGTCAGCCGTCCAGGGTGGCTCCCGCAGGGGCCTGGAGGTGGGTGAGTGACTCACGCCGGTGCCCGCTCCACCCCCCGCCCCCGCCCGCGCCCAGGCCCGCTAATCCCCACAGTGGGCGTCGGGGGGCATGTGCGCCTGGGCTGAGGTCTAGGGTTGCACGGCGCTGACTTCACGCTCAGCAGCCGCGTGTGCGGCGGAGGCCTCCGTGCGAGCAAGCAGAGTCCCCGAGAGAGGCCGGGAACGAGGTCGGCGTGGCAGCCGCGGTCGCCCTGGCCGGCCACAGGCGGCGGGCGCCCCAGGACCCCGGGGAGGGGATGGCGGAGCAAGACGCCGGCGGGCTGCAGCTGCTGCTGCGCACGCTTCAGGTAGGGGGAGGTCGAGGGGTGCGCGACCTGGCGGGCTGCGTCCTTGCGGGGGGCCAGGCCTGCTGGGAGCCGTGCTCCCGGCGTCCCCTCGGGGGCCAGTGGCCTGGTCTGCTCAGCAGCGGTGGTAGCAGAGGTGTTGACAGGCGGCCTCCCCTTCAGGCTGGCCTCAGGGATGCTCTGGTGTTTAAATATGAAAAGCAACGATGTTGATGAGGACTCTGCTTAAATGATTGAACCCGGTGGGATGAGGGGCCCGAGATGAACGATCCAGGTTTGCTCTGGACAGGAAAGATGGGGGAAGTGCGGGGGAAAAAGCCTGTGTGGCAAGTGAGAACCTGGGAAAGGTTTCCCGGAACCAGATGGGGGGCTGCGGGGGTACGCAGGGGAGGAAAGGGGGAGCAGGGAGGCAGGCTCCTCTGGGCTTCTCGTGGGGTCCCCAAGGAGCAGCTGCAGCAGACTCGCCTGGGACGCTGCTGCCGGCCCATCGTCTCACGTGGGATCTGTGCAGAAAGAATGGAAATGCCCAGGGCTGGGGGCCTGGGCGTCTGCCTCCCTGCCGGGTGACTGCGCTCACCCCTAAAGCCGAGCATTCTCGTCCCAGAGCCGTGGTTCGCAGACTTGTCTGTGCCCCAGAACCACCAACCCGAATCGGGTTGGACTGGTCTGGGAGCAACGTGGAAACTGAGATGTTGAAAACTCCCTGGTAGCCTGGGCTACGGCCGAGAGCCGCTGCTCCCCAGCCGTGGCTGGATGCCTGAGCTGAACAGAATGCAGAGGATGCTGGGGTCCTTCCAGCTCCAGCATTTTCCCCAGAGTTCGTGAACGGACGTCACAGAGGACGGGGCCAGGTACCTATCCCCTGAGTCCGAACGCAAATGTTTTGAGCTCACGTGCATCCTTCCCGGCCGTCACAAACAAACGAAGTCTTCCTTTTCATCTGGTTGCGAAGAAAAGTCCGTATCCCTAGTTTAAAAGCCCATCCACCCAGCCTCCCGGTGTTCCGATGAGGAAACTGAGTCTCAGGAGTGACACAGCTTTTCCAGGGTCAGGTCATGACTGCACCAGGGAACTGGGACGAGCACCAGAGAATTTCGACGTCCGTTGGACGGAGCATCTTCTGACTCATTCTGTCCGACGCATAAAAGGCAAGGACGCTCCCGGGGTCGGAGCGTCAGGGGCAAGCGGGAACCTCCTCGGAATAAATTTGCAGTTGGTGCAGAAGTCACTACAGGTCGAGCTCCATCTCCAGAATCCCCGCTGGGTGCGGGGGGTGGGGCGGGGAGGGGATTATAATTGATATTTAGAACGATCGCTCCAGGGCACTGTGAGATTCTCAATCAAAGCAAGATTTAATTATGTTCGGTAGACTCTACGTAGGTCCCAGTTAACCAGACCATGAAAATAACCAGAACGTGCTTCCCCCGTATGCTCTAGTTGATCGGAATCTGGTTGGTGAATTACTTGGGTTTCTGACCTAAGCCCTGAGTCAACCCCCCGCCCCCAAAAAATGCCTCCATGAGTCCTACTTCTGTCTTGATAGTACAAGTGAGAACTTGGACATATTTTACACAAAGAGAGCCTATAGGCGCATGTAGTCTGTAGAGTGATATTTCATGATGGGCTTGATGCCCTACCCCTCTCCCCACTCCCCAAGGTCTAGGAGAACCCACAGAGTTTCTGAAATGCTTTCCACTGGGGATCCCAAAGATGGTTCTCAGGAGTACCCCAGCACATAGCCAAGGGACGGGAGAAAGCAAGAGAACAGAGGAAAAGCAAGCAAAAGCAAGCAGAAAGATGACAGACAGCCCCGTGCATGATCACAGAAGTCCCCTTATTCCAGAATATCAGCCCTTCTGCGTCTCTGCGGGCACGGTGACCCCACACACCAACCAGGTCATTCATTATACACGGTCCGTTTTCGGCCTGTTACCTTTTTCTGCACGAATGGGAAAGGCGTTCAGTGATTTTTTTTTTTTTCCTACTCACTTGAACCACAGCCTTATCTCTGCCCTGAAGGCAGGAGAATCCAATTTCGAGCAGACTTTTTCGAAGTCTTGACTTTCCCACCGGGGGTTTGAGGCAGGAAATGGGGTTCATTCTTGAGGGCCGGAGGGGAGTGGGGGAGGCAGCCTACGGCTCGGGGATACGGAAAGGACTCACTCGGTCTCACCCTGTTCCTGGCACTTAGAGCAGCTTTTCCTGAGCGAACACCTCCGCCTGCTGAGCCTTCCTTTCTGTGTCTTGTTGAAAGGGGCAATAAAAACTTGTTTTTTCAGTGTTTGGCGTGAGGATTAAGAGCTTCCCTTTGAAAAGTGCTCCTGTGCTGTCAATGGCTGTTCAGATGACTGGGGTTTTATGATCCCCCCCGCCCCCTGTGGAGAGCGCAGTGGAGAGGCTGGAACACTTGCCGACACTTTTCATCAGCCCGCCCTGCTTTTTTTTCCTGGGTGGACTCCAACATCCTCGGGGGAAAAAAAAAAAAGGAAGGTGTCTCCTTCTGTCCGCTCTCATCTCTCCACGGGCTTTGAGCTAATGGGGAAGATGGGGAGCTGCCAGGGGCGCAGGGTGTGGGTTCCACAGCAGCTCGGACGCCCTGAGCCCTCACCCGGTGGCACCCATAGAATGCCAAGGAAGCCCCCAATCCCAACATGAAACACGTACAATCCTTCGGTCGACTCTGGCCTATTCCGAGCTGTAATAGGGGCTCTTTTTTTTTTTTTTTTTCCCCGCTATTTGCATTTGGACTGCATGGTTTTATGTTATTATAGCTGCTCAAATAGAATCCTAGGTCTGTATCTTTGCCAAAATGTGGATGGCGGATTCCTTTCCTCCGCTCGGACTCCAGGAAGATCATCTATTATGGATTGTGAGCATGTGGGCTTCCTGTCTGGGGTTCATGCTGAGCTCAGATCACAGAGAAAACCTGGACGGGGCAGCAATTGCATTTTTCCTCTTGGACTCATTTCTCCAAGGATTAGGTCCAAAGACAACAGGTGATTTCAGCCTGCAGGCCGCAAAGAGGAGATGGGCAGAAAAACGAGGATGGAAATACTTCATTCGTAGCACTGGGGGAGTTTTACTTCTCACACATGCCTTCAAGAATTTTCCTTCTAGAAGTCTCCGTGGAGGATGTGGGGATATCCGATGATTGCACATCCATGGGGCCAGGTGGAGAGGAAACAGAACTTTCTCCTTAGACAGGAACCGAAGGGTTTGAACAGATCAGGAGGATAATTTTTCCCTTTAGATAGCAAACACTGTGTGGATTTTCTAAAGATCACGATTTCTGTCTTTGTTGAAGTCTGAGGCTCTCAGAGTTCTTTTTGGAGACGCCCGCCTCCATCGCAACACAAATGTGGAAACAAATGGAAACCTCTCGTAATTTCAAGCACCGGTAAAAGCCAAATAAAAGAAGCACCCCATCAGGACAAATACCAAAAGGAAAAGGGACAAAACTGGAAAGAAATAGCATTCATCAGTGCCCGAGGAAGGACTTGGTACCAATCAAACTGGAGGATGAAGGGGACGATGGGGATGGATGCCCTGGAGGCATGTGCCGAACAGGAAGCAAGGAGAGGCCTTTATTTGGTGTTTTATCTTTAAAGACCTTGTTGCTTCCATGGTTTCTTAAATGCCCTGAAATTAGAGGTTAGGAAAGACAAACATGTATTAAGGGCTGACTCCATGCCAAGTTTTCACATCCCTACCTAATGTCATTCTCTCTGCCACCTGGGAGGGAGGCGTGACAGCTGCTCCGTGTCATAGGTGAGGACGCTGACTCTCAAGGGAAGGCTAAGCTGCTGAAGGCTGATGACAGAAGCCTGGTCGATTCTAGAGGAGGCGTGTGAAGTGGACCTGGTCACTCCACAGTTTGTCCACTAGGCTAGGTCATGTACATGACCCAGGGAATACCCACTGATTCTTTCTTTTGAGGGTATTACCTTGACCTGATTGAAACTGAAGGTTTAGGGCATATGGGTTGTCTATAATAGAGAGAGGCTTATTTAGAACCCAAATAATCTTCCACATCCTATTTAATATGTGGGATAATAAAGCTTGGTAAAGGAAGTAATATTTTTGATTTGGGTCAATTAGATATTTTCATTATTCATCCATCCATCCATCCATCCATCCATCCATCCATCCATCCATCCATCCATCGATCTATCTAGCCAGCCATCCATCCATCCATCCATCCATCATTTTCTGTGTACTACAAGAGATTCAGAGAAGGTCTTGGATCTTGGCTTAGCCACTCAAAACTTAACCTGGCTCAGGCAAAATTCTTCAACTTTTCTGTCCTGAATTATTTTTTTCATCTGTCAGATGAGAATCATAGCACCTTCTCATGGGCTTATGATATGTTTAGAGAAAATGCATGTGCAAAGGTTACCAGAGTGTTATGTACCTGATAAACAGCAATTATTATAATTAACATGGTCCTTGCCTTCGTGAAGATGCGATGTCAAAGTGAAGAGGTAGGAGGATAAAAATATGCGCAGAGCACATCTGCATGTGACGAATGCCGTGGCAAAGGTGAATGACAAAGGAAGATGCAACGGCAGGTGGGAGTAGAGGCTCCTCCTGGCTGGAGGGGCAGAGAGGGCCTTAGAAAAGTGGGTCAGATTTTAGCAGGGGGAGGTGCGGTCAGCAGGGCGAGGCGGGTGTCCAGTGATCTGAGCTGCATCAGGAAACCGTGGACGGGATTCAGGATTTGCCCTGGCTCTGAGCTCGATGAAAACGGAAAGTTCCTGGGTGGGGGGAAAGGAGATTGAAACGGGAGTCTGCATGTGGGTGATGGCGGCTACAGAGCCTTCGGCCGAGGTGACGTTGTAAAGCTAGCTGTTTGGGGAACATTTGACACGACTCTGTCACTGCTTTCTCTGGTCAGGTCATGTGATGTGTCCCCCACCCCCAACCTCCCCATCCCTGACCTGCCTTTCATCTCTGGTCCTTTCCTCATCACCGTCCGAGCCCTGGGAGCTCGGAGAGTTTGCAGCCAAGGAGGAGAAGCTGGTCTGGGTTACCGATAATCAATTATCGTGTCTGTGAGCGTGGGGCGGGCAGCTGCGAATCAGACAGGCTGGGGGCCCCCTTCACATTTCAGAAACATGGAAACGCAGCCTCTGGGGTGTCACCTCCACACCCTTTGGCCATCCTGAAATGAAGGAAGTCGAGGCTTCGTGGGGTCCGTGCTTTTCCACTGAGTCAATGCCACGTGGTCCCCTCCCAGCAAAGCTTTGCAACCCAGGTTCTCGCGTGGTGAAGGGTGATGGGGAGACGGACAGCAGAGCTGCTGGGAGGGAAAGAATGGACACAGCAAAGGGCGTGGAGGAAAACGGCACGGCTCGGAGTGTGTGTGCTCAGTACATGTTTATTTCTTTCTCCCTCCTCCTTTTTTCCTTTCTTCTCTCCCTCCCTCTTCCCTTTCTTTTGGATAAAATTTCGCAAACCAAATACATCCGTGCAGCCGCCCCCCGGTGAGTAAACTCTCATCGCCCCGGGAGACAGACCCCTGTCGCCCCATCCGGTCCCGGCTCCCCCAACTTGACCAGGCCCCTGATTTCTACCGACCCGAGTCAGCCTCGCGCGCTCTGCACGTCACATAAACAGAACCCCTCGTCCGCCAGTCCTGCTCTGCATCTGGTTCCTTTGACTCAGCATCCTGCGATTGTTCTGTGCTGTTGTGCGTGGGTGTGGACCGTTCACATCCTCATCGCCCGAGGGTGTGAGTGCCCCATGCCGGATTTATCTTAGAATGGATAAATGGTGACGTTTGGGGCCATGACAAGCGGTGCCGCTGAGGACGGTCCAGTCCGTGTCTCTGCGAGCATCTGTGTGCCTGTCGGGCGGCGCCTGTGCGTGGAGGTCACTGGTCTCAGGGTACCCCTCTGGGCGCTGCGTTAGTAGATAATGACACTTCTCAAAAGTGGTTGCTCCAAAATACACACCTGTAGCTCGTCCTTGCCCGAACTTGCTTTCGTTCATATTTATTGGTCGAAAGTGGCTTGAGGTGTTTGTTTGCACGAGGGACTTTGTCAGATTCCTGTTCTATGTGTTCGGTTTCCCCGGCTCGGTCCCTGACATGAAATAGTGAACATCTTAACTGACCGTGATGAAACAGTTTCTGCCAGTCAGTCGGGAGCTGTGCAGACACCTCCACACGCATCTCCTCATTTGATCTTTGCAAGGGGCCCGCCGTCGGGCAGGTGGTCGTCCTAGCCTCATCGTGAGGCTCTGAAACCAAGGCTCGGAGAGGCCGACGGATGTAAACAAAACTATGTCTGTATCATTTCAACACGGTACGATTCAATCCGCTTTTCCGAAATATCAGCGTCATTGAACATCTTTCAAGTGAGCACAAGGAGATGCGGCTCAATCTTTTGTGGTAGTTACGTCGTGGTTGAGTATATAGATGTACCATAATTCAAACAAATGGAAGTACATTTTTTTCTAGCGTTTCACCTGAATTTGACTTGGTCTTTATTTTTGTTATTTGACGTTGCAGAAGTTACATTTTAATAGTCAACTTTATCAGACCTTTTTTCATGGGTTATTTTTGGCCACAAGGTATTCCCCCCGCCCCCACCATGATTTAACTCTTATACTTAATGGCGTTTAAATTTAACTCCATACTCTTAAGTCTTGCGGCTGGCATAGAGCTTCTCTGCCATACCACACTTCACCAGTATGTGGCGACAGTTACCCAGTTTATATTCTTACATTTCATTTTATGTGTTTTTTTTTTTTTTTTTTTTTTTTTTACTGGAAATCTCCGGTAACATTTAATAGAGCTCTGCCTGATGCTATTGGGAAGTTTTCCCTTGGACATAAATGTTTATTTGAAATGAACATGTGGAGGTTTCTTGGCTGGGCTTCGGGAAGCCAGCGTTCATTTTGGACGCTGCCCCTGACGTTCGTTTGACGCGCGTCCCCTGGGCCAGCATCCTCCACGCCTTGATGGTTTTCAGACCGTTCGCGGGGAGGCTCGCCCAGCTCTATCATCCGTTTGCTTGGCACGTCGCGACTCTCTCGTTATGGTTTATGCGTTTATCGAATGCCTGCCTTGTGCCAGAGGCTATCCTAGGGTAGTCCGTGGCAAGGTTCTTAGAATCGTACCAGCCAGACACTTTCATACTGAAATTCTTCCAAATGCTAACGACCGACATCAGGAGGAAAGTGATCCAGAGCGTTGTGGTTGCCACACCTGTCCCCCTCTGCTCCATGGGCCATTCTGTTTTACAGTGACTGGCTGGGTACACATTCTTGTCATTGCTCTCTGGTCTCTGGGTAAAGATAAGAAGACTCAGCAGCTGTGACATGCTCAGCTATGCCTATAGACGTGTGTTAATTCGTAGATGGTCTTTTTTTTTTTTTAATTAAAGGGCCATGATTTTTTTTGCTTTTTTTTTCTTCCAGGGAGCAGGGTGGCACATATCTCTTTTCTGATGCCATTAAACTCTGAAGACTCTCTTTTCTCCAGATAAATGCGTGCATGGACCTTTGAGAACTGTTTCAGAGTAATAAGTCGGATCGTAAGGTTTCATCTTTTCAGGGGGTTTACTTGGGTTTTGTTTCAATGTGTGGAGTTCCTTAAGGTCAGGAGAGTAGAGGCAAATTCTATCCAGGATTCTGTCCAGTCGAGATATATTCCCACAGGCTTCTCAACGGGGCACGAGATTCTCGTCTCCATAGCCCGACTTGGTCTGGAACGTTCTTCATCCATGACATGTCTACACTGGAGGAAATCAGAAGTACCTTTGGTAGATAAACCGAAATGCTGCTTTCCACAGAAAGCCTTTTTCTGACAGCCTGAATGGATGACGTCTCTCCCTCCTGTGAAGTGACAGCCAAGTGTTTGTTCCTGTCTCTCAAACCATCCACGCTTTGCTTTGTCGCACACGTGGTTGTTCGCTACCCCTCCAACAAGCCCTTACTGGCCCTGGGAACCGCAAAGGCAATGTGACATGGTCCTCGCCTCCCAGAGCTCACTGTATGAAGAAGAACCACACAGATATTTGAGAATATCCCGAAAGTTTCAGACCCTGTCCCTCGGATCAGCCTACGTATGCACTCGAACCAAGCACTGACATCTCAGAAGATAGTTCTACGGTCTGAATGAGACTCGATGCCATGTGATTGCTCGGGGCTGACATACGAGCAAATAATTATAAAGTATTAATAAATTAATAAAGGAAGAGATAACAACATGCCCAGTGTATTTTTGGAAGGACGGGTATTTCAAACAATCTCCAACCTTTCATGAACTTCTGCTCCTGAGTAGGAGAGAGAGTGCATAATTCACACTGACCTTTGCACTGGAGGTAATTAAAAAATTATGAATAATAGATAAATACGTTTTCTACAAACGCATCGATGTTCTAACGAGATAATTAACATTTAATGGACTGAGGTCAGGAGAGGCGGGAAGCTGCGGAGATGAGTAAAACGCTGGCACTTTTGCCTTGGGGGCCTTGCCCATCTAGGAGAGCAAGAGTGAGAATGTAAGATGTGCCAGGAATGAGGACTCGGCCACACTGCTTCCTGATTCTGAGCCGAGACCTGGAGGGCTGCTTCCTGGGAGTCAAAGGGAGCCACACAGGAGCTAATCTTAAATTCAGCTCATCTCGATGGCTCAGAAAAATCTTAAGACTTCAACAGGTGGTTTCAGAGGCTTAGAGGTCTTAAGTGCCTGGTAGTAGCAAATGAAAATTCTCATTAGTGGGAAAAAAAAATATATATATATATAATATGAGGCCTTACATTAATTCTACAAATGATTTGAAAAGCAAACACGAGGGGAGGTATGTCTGCTGAGTAAACACAACAGAAATAACAGACGACAGAATTAAACCCACCAGCGCTCCAGAAACCGGAACTACCAGACACAGGATATAAGAGAGCTTTTGGTTACTCTGTGCAAAGAAATGAAAGTCAAGTGTGAAAAACTGAGCATCGAACTCTATAATCTGTGAAAAGTGATATCGAAGCTTTTTAAAAAGAAACCAAAGGGAAATTCTTAAAGTTAAAAGTAAACTCCACGTGAGGAACTTAACGGAGAGGTTTAAGTGCAGATTCGACGTGGCTGAGGAGAGAATTAAAAACCAAGCCATCAAAAAACTATCCCCAGGGAAGGACAGGCGTTCAAAACGATTGGGCACGCAGAAGGGCAGGCGAGACGTGGAGGACGGAGCGGGAGGGTCTCCACACGTTAGCTGGAGGTCTGCTAGGACAGCGGGGAACGAGGCAGCGGCAATATGGAAAGAGATAAAGATAGCATCCCAGGCCTTCAATATACTGCTCATTCCTTGAGAACAATAGAGAGAGAACCTGCTCCAGTGTGTGCTCCCTAAATGCCCAGCGGGACTTTAAGGAGTGTCTGTTGACTTTGTTAGGTGAGGAAAATTTCCTGTTCTTTCTATTTCACACGTTAGAAGTTCTTCTAAAATACTACTTCTTTAGAACAGCATTAGAAAATTACCGTCTGACGTGGTTATGTATTCAGCTGTCTAAATCTCTGTATTTGCTGTGGTCACTTCAAAGTGTAGGGCTTAATCTATGACTGACACCACGGCTGAAGTTTAAGCTCTCGTTGGTGACCTGATGATTCCTTTTTGATCCAATAAGTGTCCCCTCAAACTCCGTCTGGTTTCTCGCAGTTTAAGTCGTAGCCGCCTTTGGCAGGCAGGGAGATATAAAATGCTAATCCGGTCACAACTAATTAAAACGTTATATTCAGTTGCCTCTGCCCTGCTGCTTTTATCGATATGGTATTCTGACAAGTAACATCACCCCTTCCTTTAAAACAGAGAGGAAACGGGAGGGTTCATAGGTTTCCTGGGAAACCGATTCTGAAAAAAAAATGTGCACGCGGGAAGTTTACGGGGTGCCAGGGCTGCGCCCACACGCTGGAGGCAGAAGAAGCAGGACTGGGAAGAGTCAGTGACATGACTCAGGTTCCGATGGACCCCACGGGAAGCGCTGGGACTTGGATGGCCCGTTAGCACTTGTCTTGGTCTTTGGCAGGGTGGGAGCTGAGACTCGGTACCTCCTCGCCTGCACCTGTCCTTGGATATAGGCTACTCACTTCCTGATATGGGAAGTCACCTTAGAGACCCTTCACCTGATGGCAATTCTCCTCTAGTTGGGGCGGTGACTGCCTCAGTGTCCACGGTACGTGGTAACTGATGGGACTGAGCGTGAAGAGACACAGGTTCTAATCCCGCCTCTGCCACTCTTCGACTGTGTGACCCTGGGCAAGCCATACAATACTCTTTTCCTCATTTTTGAAAGAAGGAGAAGGAATGAGATCGGCTTATCCTCAACTCTAGTCATTTGCACGCTCCTTTCACAATTATTTTTTCAAATTTTTGAATCGACAATACTATTGCTTACTTAACATGATTATTTCTCCAGTAAATTAATTAGTTTTAACTTAGCTTTACTTAAGGCGGCACTTCACATACAACCGTAAATATGACAGTGACACTTAGCACAAATAGAAAGTAGCCATAAAAATAAATTTGATATAAACGACGCAAGGCAATTCAAGTTCAGTTGGACGCTGTTGCCTGTGGCATCTCTGAGCCTGAGATCTGCTCTCTTTTTTTCCAGAAAGATTAGCGACTGTTGGAGAGGGATTGGAAATATACGAATAATTAAGACTTTGACATTTCCCAAAAGAAGAATCAACATTTTACTGAGAATAAACATTTTTTATGCATGTGATTCAGCGATATTTAATGCCGTTTCTCTGGTGGCATCTAAATTCAGGTCACATATTTTCCGTAGGTTCCTGACCTTTCAAGAAAATAGTGGATTAGATAGTCTTTAGGGTAAAATTACATAATTCTATGATTCTTTGTTTGAGAGCGGTGTTGGGGAAGTAGATATGTATGAGCTATAATTTTTTTTAAGGTCATGCATCTATAAGCTTGAGTACCAGCCAGAAGCTTGAGGAATTAAATTTGCTGGGTATGATTACTAGCATTATGAGCACACCGTATCTGAAGTGTAGCCATGGAGACTAGCGACAAGAATGCAGTGCCTCAGTTCTTCCAGTCTCCCTGAAGAAGGGGCCCCTCATAGCAGGTGGACACTCCTCCCTCGCTGAGCCTCGTACAGCTCCACCCTAGCAGACACTTGGCGCTCTCTGGAGACAATTTTGTTTTTGTCCTAACAGTGGGGGATGCTGCTGGCTAAACATCTGATGATGCTTAGCATCAAGTGTTGCTAAAATGCTGAACGCCCCTGCCCTCCCCCAAATAATTACCCAGCCCCAAACATCAGTAGTGCCAAGATTAGAGCTAGACACTATTCAGTCAGCCGTTAACTTGTTGTACTAATCTAGACTGGAATTTAGGATGGCACAGGCCCATGCATTCTCTGAGAAAGACGGTGACACAGTCCTCATTCATTGTTGGAGCCACTCACCAGTGGATCCCAGGACAGACATTTCCTCCCCAGAGCCGTCCCCTTCCCACTCCCCACTGGCAGTGTGCAGTGGAGCCCTGAGCACCTGTTGGCAGTGATGGAAGCGACTTCCTTTGACGTGCCTACCTGAGGCTGGAGGACTTGTTGGGCTGTGTGAATGGCATGTGCCTGGAGGCAAAGAGTATTATAATTCACAAAGGAGCGAAGGAGACCAATTAGAGTGGATTAAAACTCAGAACACACTGTGGGAGGCCTTTCACAGGCCGAAATCGTTTGATCAGCAAAGGATCCGTGCACGCCAGAATCCAGGCGTGCCAAAAACACAGAGACGGACGTGGGCTCTCTGGTTTACAAGTGCCTACGAGACCGTGGGACAAAGAGAAACTGGAGCGTTTGCAAACAACTGTGGTCCTTTGTGATTTCTGTCCTGTTCTTTTTTTCTGCATCCTGGTTAAAGACCTGTAGTGACACACATTGGGTTTAGCTCCAGAGGGAGCTGGATTTCAATCCTAGTTATGTTACATACAGTGTGCTCTTAGACAAGTTACCTAGTTTCTGTAAACCTCAGTTTCTCTATCTGTAAAATGGAGTAAGCCACATCAGCCTGTCCCGAAGGCGAAAGGAGACAGGATTTGTGAATGTGCCAGCTCGGTCTTGACACACACACACACATGAAGTGTCCTCCCTGCTCCCGTTGTTGGTACAGCACAAGGAGAGTGGGGAGAGGCGGGAGAAAGGGGGATGGCAAATCCTGGGTTCACGTCTTCTCCATGGTTAGAAAACAAGAGCCTCTACGATGTTTTATTTTATTTTATTTTTTTGTTTTTGTTTGTTTTTTGTCCTCTCAGTGTTTCTCAGAGCCTCATGCAGCCAATCCCAGTGGCTCGTGTAGTCACACCTCACCTATCACTCAATCTGCCTCTGATGATGATAACTAGCGCTGAGAAGAGACTTAGTCCACTCGGGCCACTCGTTGGCTCAGGAATTAGCCGTGTGGCCTCGGGCAAATCATTTTATTTTTACGCATCTCGCGTTCCCATTTTCAAAGTGACAAGTGTGAACACGGTGCCGTGTACGCTTCCTGACACCCACGGTGGTGGGGACACTGAGAACCGCTTCTGAGCAAGGGTACCCCTGTCTGGTTGCTCACCGCTCCTGGGGTCTCTGGGGGTCTCTTTCGGTGTTCTCTCTGACACCAGAACTGTTAAAAGACGCACCGAGGCATATCAAAAAAAATTTAGAGTTTATTGGTGCAAAAATCAACTTGAATAGGGCAGCATCCAATCTAGTAGATAGAAAGGACAAAGAATTTTATAGGCAGAATGAGGGCGGGAGCACGGACATCATACCAGGCAAGGACAGGTTGGTTATTGCAAGGTCACCTTAGGGGACGACATGGGGTCTGTCTGTCAGGCTGATGGCCTCACTAGTGTCGATCAGGGGCTACCTGGTGGACAGGTTTAAGATTCCATTTCTGACAGAGCCGAACCTGTCATTAAGTTTCAGTTTGGTGACATTAGGCTTAGCGTAAGATTTTGTGCCTATTGTCTTGTTTTTTAACAAGTTGTATTTCAAAGACCCACGACAAGTTTCCTAGGAGATCGAGGAAGAGAAGGCACTTACAGAAGAACAAAAGGTACACACTGAATTGTCACAAGCAATCCGAGACTGGACAGAAAGCCTGAGAACAATGCACTTGTGTTTATATAACTTCTGATCCTGTTATATGCTTTTATCCACGTATATGCATGTTTAAACAAGAAATCCAGACACACTCCGAATGCATTTTGTACTTTTAATAAATAGCACGCACGTCTATTTGCATTAATAAAAAACCCTGCTACATTATTTTCAACGACTGAACATTTTTTCCAAATTGTATTACAGCGATTTATTTAATGTTAGACATTTAGAGTGTTTTTTCAGGGTTTCACCATTAGCAACACTGACGACGTGATGGAAATCCTTGCAAATACACGTTTGCCTCCACCCGTTGGGAATAATGGCAGTAGAACCGTTGGGTCAAAGGGTCCGTGCGTTTTAAAGGCTTTTGATGAAGTATTTCTAGATTGCTCATTCGAGAGAGTTGTAATCATTCGAGCTCTTTTCAGCCTTTTGGGTTTCCTCTCACCCTCACCAGGGCTAGATTTTTATCTTGCTTTTAAATCTTTGCCCATTTGAGAGGGGAGAGACGGCAATTTGTTTTAATTTGCATTTCTTTTGATTACTAATGTGATCGAGCATTTGTTTTATAAGCCTATTAGCCATTTGCATTTCTGTGTTTGTAAACGGCTTGTTTTATTTCTGTTTTATTTCATTGGGGAGGGGGGCGGGGGACAAGAGGACATCTTACTGCAAGAAACTCACTCCTAAGATGCTGGGATCTGATTGATAAAACATTGTCTTTTGATCTCATACTTCAGAAACATGCCCCCCACTGGGAAACCTTCTCAAAGGAGGACGTGGTGGCCCAGTCCAGGGGTGGAATTTAGGCTTCTTGTCTCAGCTAGGAGTCGAGCTCGGTCACTTGTCAGGTTCACGGCTGAATAATACCGTATCTATCTGTCAGAGGGGTGAGCAAAGGCTGCCCGGGAGTCTAGATATTTGAGTACTCATATAAAACAGAATGATTATCATGTCGTGTAATATACTTTATATTATAGTGTTTATATCGCGTACTTTATATTATGTAGAGTATAACGTTGTATTACCTAATTGGTTCTAGATAGGGATGATCCTGACCTATTTTAGGGTTTAAATTCCTAAAAGGCCTATTCAGTTTCTTTTTCATGGGTCGAGATCCTGCCACACCCAACACAGTGGCTTATCCATCACAAGTGCTCTCCAACGTGGGGCGAATAAATGTATAATGCCACTTCCCAGCAGTGCCTTTTTAATTCTAGCAGATTTAACGTTCTCTGGTTTTTCTTCAGACCGGCTATAGGCAGTCTTCGAAAAAGGACCCCACTTAATAGTGCTTCCCGCTGTCCATGTTCCAAAGGAAAAGCTGGTAATATTTGTGTGTATTTGGAAATGCTGAGAATTGTTGTAGTGCCTACAGTACAATTAAGAACATTCTACCCATAAGTCATTAACTGCACTTGACATAAAGGGTATGGGTCACCAATGACATTCCAAGGACTGTGTTTGCTAATAACGGAGCCTTGGCACATCGAAATTCGTTACAGCCTTGGCCGAAATGGAAATCCAATACTGTTTCTCATCTCGTTGAACAGCCCAATTAAGGAGCTCTTTATATATATATATATATATATATATATATATATATATATATATATATATATATATATATATATATATATAACATCTCTGTCATTTTTCCCCTTTGAAATATTCCGAAGACGTATTTGAAATCTGGAACTGGTTCTCTCTCTTCCGTCTCAGACTTGGCGGGGCGGGGGTGGCCGTCGGCAGGTGGTAAGTTCACGCTCTGCCTGGCAGGGATTCCGGGAGCCTTACTCTCACGCAAAGCAGTAGGAGCTTCGCTCCTTGCGGCCCAGATGTTGACTCGACCCCCGAATGGCAGAGCTGTCTTACTTCTACGGCGAGAATTCCTCTCCGTGAGCTTGACCGTCAAGCTACACCACAGAGAAGCTCGAGGAGTTGCAGGGAGCATCATTCCTCTTCCCCGATGTCACGGTCGGCTTCGTGCATCTGATTCTTCTCGAAGCTGCAGAACTTGCTGGCTTAGGGATTCACCTGCTGAAATGTGTCCAGTAAGATAACCGTGTGCTGGCTGAGCTCGGTGCAAATGACAGCTCCTGTCTTGTGCACCTATTTCAGAACTCTGTAAGCAAGGTGCGCCCATGCTGAGTCCGTTCCATGCGTCCCTTTCTCAGTGAAGTCACTTGAAACCGGGTTCTGACTGAGGCCATAGTCAGAGTGGCCTGAACTTGCAGTAAATTTGGCTCTTCTTTTACTGAGCACCATGATAGTCTCTAATGTGAAAAAAATACAAGAAAAATGGCTGCCATTTCTTTTTTTTTTCTCACAATTTACCTGGGGTTATGGGTAAACACTTGCCTGGCGTATGGAATGAGGACAACCCAAGTCAACACCTTGGCTACTAAGAAATAGCTACTGCTATCTCAAAAAATGGCACAATGAGGCTCCTTTTCCTGAAAATGTCTTTCGTGAAGGATGCTCAGGGCATTCTCTAAGTGGCGTTGTGACACCCGACTTTCTTCTTCCTTTTGACGTTTTTTTTTTTAAATTAATGTATTTTCCATCCTCGCTGACCGTGACCTCCGCCTGATGGCTGACCTCGTCCGGATGAGCACCGCGAGGTCACAGTGGTGGGCGGGGGCCCTCCAGGTGGAATGTTCACAGCGGCGTCCACTCAGTCCCAGTCTGGGCCTGCCTGCTACACAGACACATGGCCACTAGGGTGCGCTAGAGCATAAACATAGCACCGGCGTCTGCGTTTCTTGGGTAAATCTTCACTCTACTGGCAATGTTTCATTCTTTTCTTTAGAGAATTAATTCTGACGCGCTCTGTGGCATGGGAGACCATGTCAGAAAAGTCGTCATGATCGCTCTTCTTTGAAACGAAGAACCTTTGAGTGACTGTGCTGCAGTTTTGTTCAGGCCCGAGATGGTGCTCTGCTCAGCGTTACTCACCCTCATGCCTGGGTACCACTTGGTCACCCTCAGTGTTCCTCCCAGCCCCTCGTGTTCTGCTGGACGTGGCCACACCGGACGGCTCCAGGCTCTGTGCTGGGATGCTCTCCACTCTCCTCTCCGCGTGCTCTTCCCAGACCGTCTGCCTCGGTCACGTACCGTCCACTTGCCAACGATGCCCCCGGCGATGTCTTTAGTCCTGAACTTTCCACAGGGCATCAGACTCATATCCAGGATGGCCAACTGTTCTAGTGTTCTGGGACCCTCCCCCGTCGCCCCCTGTGTATCCTGGTTACCCTGTTATAATCATTAGCAGCACCTTGTTTCTCTCTCGGAAGGTACCGGTTATGTAAACCTACGCACACATCTCTGCAAGTTTGACATCGTCCCTTGACTATTTTACAGGTGTCCTGATGACTGTGTCTGAAATGAAGGCCTTAATGTTGTATCCAATTCCCATTATTTCTTCCCAGTTACTGGCATCAGCGTCCACCAGTTGCTTAAGCCAGTTATCTGGTACTTTTACTTGATTATTTAATTTTTCTGATCTAATGTGTCAGTAAACCCTATAAGCGTTGCTTTCAAAATACATCCCACATCTACTCAATTCTCTCTCTCTCACTATGATTCTAGTCCAGCCGCAGTCATCTCACTTGGACAGATCTTAAAATCCATCCTCTACATGGTAATCAGGTTGACATTTCCATGAGCTCATGACACTCTCTTGCCTAAAATCCTCTTACAAGGAGGGAAGTGACTAATTGGGAACAATGATAGAATTTACTATGGCACTCAAGCAAGCGGGGAACCTAGAATTTATTGAGCATTATTGTGCTAGGTTATTTGCGTTTGTTCTGTCAGTTCATTTAAGCTTCATCTCATCTCTGTTTCATGGGCCATATTCCCGTTTATCCCAGCTAAACCAAAGCAGAACAAAACAAGCAAACCAACAGAAAGGCAGAGTGAGGCTCAGAAAGATGAAAATAATTTTCTCAATGTCGTACAGTATTGCAGCTGGGTTTGAATCTTAGTTCTGTCTAGTGCTAAGGCCCAAGGCTCTCTGTTCTTCCTTCCTTCCTTCCTTCCTTCCTTCCTTCCTTCCTTCCTTCCTTCCTTCCTTCCTTCCTTCCTTCCTTCCTT